>JANHFT010004838.1:42114-54342 GCA_032467955.1 Pseudoxenodon macrops
TCTCTCTCTCTCTCTCTCTCTCTCTCTCTCTCTCTCTCTCTCTCTCTCTCTCTCTCTCTCTCTCTCTCTCTCAAAAGGCAGAGACATAATTTGTCTGTATCAAATAGCTTGTATGGGGGAAAAAAGAAAGCTGAGTTATAGATGAATGAATTTTGCCAGGAGCAAGAAAAACAAAAACAAATTAAAATGCTTAATAGGGCCACCAAGTTAGAAATGAATGGTCATGTTAGGAAAGAAATTGATAACAAAAATTAAGAGGGAGAATATCGGTAGTTTATAACTAAAAGAAATAGAGATTTAATCAAGTGAACATAAACATGTTTGTCAATGTAGACCTCTCACTGCTAATTAAAATATATCTAGTCTAGTGGTTAAGGTACAAGGCTAGAAACCAGAAGGTTTTATTTATTTTATTCATTTATTTATTTTGTCAAGCGTGTATACGATTAAAGACAAAGATTAAACATGATTGTGAATATATAAGATGTACAAGCATGGTTATAAGTACATGATACTTTATGAATGCATGGGGACATTAGGACAGGAATGGTAGGCACACTGGTGCATGCCCCTTACAGAGCTCTTAGGAATGGGGTGAGATTAATGGTAGACAGTCTAAGGTTAAAGTTTGGGGGTTGAGGGAAGAACCTACAGAGTCAGGTAATGTACTCCAGGCATTGACCACTCTGTTGCTGAAGTTGAATTTTTTGCAATCAAGTTTGGAGTGGTTAACGTTATGTTTGTATCTATTGTGAGCTCGTGCATTGTTGCGGTTGAAGATGAAGTATTCATTGACAGGAAGGACATTGTAGCAGATAATTTTGTGTGCTACACATAGGTCAGATCGGAGGCGGCATAGCTCTAAATTTTCTAGGCCCAAAATTTCAAGTCTGGTGGCATAAGGTATTCTCTTGCGAAACAGAATAAATTCTAGTCCTGCCTTAGGCATGAAAGCCAGTTTGTGACTTTGGGCCAATCATTCTCTTTCAGTCCAACCTACTTCAGAGTTGGTTGGTGTGGGAAAAATAGGAGGAGGAAGTAGAAATATTAGTTGTTTGTTGCCTTGAGTTATTTATAAAAATATAAAGGTGGGATATACATAAATATATATTTTTTAAATCTCTCTCTCATACACAACCACAAACAAATACAAACACACACACATGTGCATGTATGCGCGTGCACGCACACACAAATTCTATTGTGGGACTCATGCAATTTTTAAAAAATCTGCCAAACATTTGATGAAATATTTCATGTTTTAATTACCACCTCAGATTTCTCAATATTACTTTTTAAGGATTCATAAACAGAAGGTTCATAGACAAGCGAAAGGCATAATCAAGGATCTAGAAGCTGAATAATACACATAAAGAGATTGTAGGTGGAAAGCAATTTTAATCTATAATGGCAAAGTGATAAGGAGTCTGGCAGCACCTGTTTTAGACTAACAAATATTAAATGCCATAAACTTTCATGAGCTGCAATTCGCTTAATCAGAAGCATACCATGGCTATGCTAATGTAGGATTCTAAGATGTGATAATGGGACAGAAAGAGGAAGGAAGACACATTGGTTAAGCAGATGGTTTGGTTACATGTAAGATGGATTACCAGCATTTTAACAAACCCGATGTTTTTACTGAAATCTTTTGAGATTGCCTTTTAATGTTCAGCTACTTTTCCCATAATGGTGCAGTTAAAGTCACATTTTCCAACCCCCCCTACTTTTGAATGCTATCCTGGGATGCTAAAATACTCTGATATTGTTTTAAATCGTGATGTCAAATTTGTGCCCATTAATTATTTTCTGTAAAGTTAGTTCTGTTTATACTACATAGAATCCAGAGGGGCATTGCTGGCAGAAATGGATATATATCACATTATTGGAAGAGACAGTGCTTCTAGTCCCTTGTCTGTCCTTGTTGGGGTCTGTGGTGTGCTTTTGGTCTTAATTTTGGGGGCCCAAAATAGACATCTAAGTTTGCAGAATCTGATCCTCCTGTTGGCAACCAGTTGCTGTTTGTGAGAATCTGGCCCAGATTGGTAGCTGTCAATATGCAAATATAGGCTTGGCATCCAGTGCCTTAGAAAATGTAGTGTTATTGTTCAATATTGGCTATATAGCTCATTGACAATTAGTGAAATTCTATATTCTCTTATTTGTGTTTCAATAGATCTATTTATTTTTCTGTCTATCTTTTTGGGTGTGTGTAGTTCAGACAACATGTAGCCAGTGGTGGGATTCAAATAATTTAACAACTGGTTCTCTGCCCTAATGATTTCTTCAAACAACCAGTTCACCAAACTGCTCAGAAAGTTAACAACCAGTTTTCCCGAAGTGGCTCTTTTTTGCTGGAGGTGTCAAGGTTTGAATTTCGTAATGTCTGCATCCAAGTAAAAGAATTAGCATGGGTTAAAATGTAGACTGGGAAATGTAGAAGGATGGCAGCAGAGCAAGCTAGACCTAAACTATGTTTAACCAAAAAAGAATATACAGATTTGGTTGGTTCTGCACTTGCTTTTCATTGTGATTTCATGAGATTTAATATCATATTTAGCAGTTTACTCTGTGCATTTACCAGTCTAAGGAAAGTGTACAATGTATGTAAATATACAGTATATTTTAAAATCTGAAAGAGTTTTAAAAGGGGCCTCAATAAATACATGTCTTTCAAACATTAATCACTACCTATGACCAGTGATTATTTCTCATGTTCTTTCCTAAAGATAGGAAGAGAATTAAATTGCCCATAAAGAAACTGGCAATTACCTTTTGGCAAGATCCTACACTGGCAATTGATTTTATACAAACAGGGCAACTAGACAAATGGAACATTCCATAGAATTCAAAATAAGGGATATGAATGGAACATGAGGCTTGAAGACACAGGCCAGTCTTCTTTGACTGAACATTAATCACAAAAGCTAACCTTTTTCTCTGCAGAATATCAGTTTCAAGGCACAGAATAACAAATATTTCCCCAGAATTATTAGAAAGGCAATATAATGTATAAATAAGCTAAAGCATTAAAATAGAGAAGAAAGGTACCAATTGCTTTCTACATGGGACCACGATCCTGGATCTGTTATGCCTATGGAACACAAGCTGTATACAATGTTATCTGAAGAAGCTAGCAAATTGTCAGCATATATCCATTGTCTCATATAGCATTACTTGGAAATCATACAACCTATAGATACTAGTGGCAAAAAGCTACACTTTATAAAGAAATAAATACAGTAGTTCTTTCTTAAGTAGGGACAACATTTTAAATCACTTAACCTCTTGGAAATGTTTAGTATTCTGAGATATGAAGATGGCAAATACAGATGCAAATGCAGATGCCTGGAGCATTCCATGAAAAGTTTAAAAACAACTTGAAGAAGAAATGTTATAGCAGGAAGAACGGCAATTCTTCCAAAAATGTGCAAAGATGTAAGGCTTGGACTTTCATCCTGTGACTGCAATGGGCAAACTGAAGCTAGTGTTCTGATGCTTCTTCAAAGAGTTATTCAGGTTAAGTTAAATGGTGTACAGTTTGGTACTACTATTCTTACTTTTTACTTTTCAAAGTAAGCATTTGCCTTTGTTTGACATAAATTCACTTTGCAAGGAAGCCAGGCAACATAACCAGTGCTTGACCAGTTGTGGTCCTCCATTCTAAAAAAATGCTCTTAAAATGTAAAGATAACACTTATTTACAATCCAATTATTGTATGTTGGCAAGAGCTTGGGTAGTTGTTAACCTTTACATAAAACAGTGAGTTTCTGAAATCAAAGAGCGCAAGCTGAATGTTAAAGCACCTATTTTATTTATATAAAGTTTCAAGTTCAGTTCCTTGCATTTCCTGCTATACTATCTTTAGGAAGACGTTTAGGGAGTTTAACATCTTTAGGGAGAAGTTGCTTGCCAGCAGAAACTAGTTTGCTAAAATTGTTTCCATCAATTATCAAAATTAACTTCAGGGTTTGGAGACCAAGAAAAGGCTAACATCCCAGTTAACAAACAAACAAATAAATACACTAATATGTAGGGAAATATGTAGGAAAAAGTCCCAAAAGTACTTTTCAAAAGGCAATTAGACTTTCTTGTTTTTTTTTCTTTGAAAATATTTTGCTTCTCATTCAAGAAGCTTATTCAGTTCATTTCACTTCTTCAGAACTGAAGAAGCTTCTTGGAAGAGAAGTGACATGTTTTCAAACAAGAAAATACCCAAGAAAGTCCAGTTACTCTTTGAAAAGGACCTATCGGACAACCATGACCTGGATGCTTGAGAATCTCCATAGACATGTAGGGAAAAGCCTGTAAGTAGAATAAAATGCCAATAAAATAAATTAAGATAATTTCTTATTACCGGTATATCATTCCAGACTTGTCAAGTCTTATTTTTCTGGAAGGAGGGAGGGTACTAATTTTGTACTACTCTGCTTTAAACAAAACCAAAGTGATGAAATTCATTTGAATGGTAAAATGTATCTTAACATCTCTTGGGTCTCTTGATTGCATTTTAAAACTTCATCTACCAAGCCAAACGGACTTATATTTGTTTCTAGATCTGGGCAGCAGCACTGTGTTTAATGGTCTGCAATGAATATTCATAGCAAATCATCTGCATAAATTGTTCATGCAGCCTTATTTAAACTCCTTCATGCTTCTTAAGGAATTGGAGCAAAACAGCCTCTGGCAGACTTTGTCCTCCTGGCACCCATTATTAAATTCTGAGTGGAAGTTGACAGCACTGAGCATAAATTTAGCATTCATAAATAAAAGCAAGAAAGTAAAGAAGCTATGGAATTTTTCAAAAAAGAGCAGATGTTTAATTATTTGTTTTTTTTTAAATCAAATTGTGAGTATTTTTTTTTGTAAATCAAAATGTGAGAAGTAGGTGTAGATTGTATAGAAAAATCTGTTAGAAGGGTTCAGAAATAATATGAAATTCAATAATTATAAACCTTTTAAAAATGAGGATACCTGATAGAAAAGAACTGGCAGATAAAGATAACATATTGGATCTTATTGGGAACTATCAGGGAACATTTAAAATCAGATCAAGAGATCAATTAATAGCAGATGGATTTCCTATTTACAGTTAACTAAAGATTTTAAATAGATAAAAAGACCGAGTATGGAGCAAATAGATTTTGAAACACGTGTATATTAATGTGGATATGCAATTGCTAAATTTTACAAAGTTTTGTTGAAATTTGAAACAGGAAGAACTGGTTAAAATATATGATAAAGTGGACTAAGAATTTTGGTTATAATATGCAGATAAATTAATGGGAAAATAGCAATATGTCAGGTTAGTGATTTAAGAGCTGACCAGCTGCTACGATGATGCACTGATGTAATGATGGGAATGAGTCAGCAAGATTTTTGGCTGTTATCCCTTTCAGAGCCTGTATAATAAGAAGAGGTCCTGTTAGGGCATCTCTCTCTTGTCGGGTGTTCTTCCCTGCTGTAATTTACTGATTGTTTCATACCTGCCTATAGTACATGTATGTATAGTATATATTCTTTTGTAGATAAAACCACTATTTCTTACAAACCCCTGTTTGCTGTTGTCTTGCGTAGTAAAGCAGTGTGCACTCTGATACAATAGCAAAAGCACTTAGACTTGTATACCACTTCATAGTGCTTTACAGCTCTCTCTAAGCGGTTTACAGAATCAGCATATTGCCCCCAACAATCTGGCTCCTCATTTTACTGACCTCGTAAGAATGGAAAGCTGAGTCAACCTTGAGCCTGGTGAGATTCAAATTGCCAAATTGCAGGCAACTGGAAGTCAGCAGAAGTAGCCTGCAGTACTGCAATCTAACCACTACGCCACCACAGGTCTTATAGGGATAAAGGGATTGAAATTTACGCTGTGCTATGATTTCTAAGAGAATTTTTTATATCATTGCAACATAAAACTGTTGGATAAACAGAAAAATGTATAGATGATTATCTATATATGTTTAAAACACTTGTTTCTATCATCTTTAATTGGGTGAAACAGGGCACCACAGGGCAATAATTTTTGAACCAAGGTATTTCAAATGACTTCATTTCCAGAGTATGTCCAAAATTCAGGAACCATAATTCCCATGGAAATTAAATTTGGGAAAATTCTTTGCTACTTCAATGCTGCTGCACCAGCTGTGGTGGGCTGCTTCTGCAGTCACATGATGCTCATCTTCAACATTCTGTGACAGTTTTCCAGTCACTGTTACAACCTCTTGCTTCTTCCCACCCAGCAACAGCCACTAACCTCTCTGCTGGGAAGGGGGAAGAAAGGGAAGGAGTCAAGGAGAAAAAGAAGGGTAGAGGAAGTAGGGAGTGATGATGGAAGGGGAGGAAAGGATAAGGGAGGGAGAAAGAGGGAAAGAAGAAAGGAAAATTTCTGATGCACACTATCAATTTCCTACAAGGAAATACAAAGGCGAATCTGGAAGAAATCTGAAGTCACTCATTCTCCCACTGCTTTTTTTGCCCATCCATGGTTATTCTGTTTCTCTGTTTAGATAAAGAAATAATTTTGAAATCATGACCCAATGGGGCATTGGTTCGCTACTAAATAATCATCAAAATGGTTTTGTTTGTCATTTCCCCTCCTTCCAATACCAAAAGATTGTTTACTTCTGGTGTTGTGTTTAAATGCAACCGGAAAAACGAAGTGTCTTGTATTTGATTCATACAATGAAGGACTCATAAAGTGTTGTCAGTACTTAAAGGCAGATTACAAGATTACAAACAAATAAAACAATGTCAAAGGGAGTTATAATAGTGGACTTAAAACTAATTCAAACAATATTTGCAAAGAAAAGGATAGGTTTTTTGTGTGTACCATTGTTCTTTCCCAGTGTTTCTCAACCTTGGCATCATTTTCAAGTTGCCATGGATTGAGAAACAATCCTCTACCCAAAGTATTCCTTATTCGTCTCTTGGTTCAAAACATAATATTACTTTACCAGGCCAAGATATAAAGAAAACATGACAGTGACCAAAGGGGACTTTTGTTTATTAAAGCAATGCTTGATGGCAATATGGAGATGTAGGTCACGTTGAAACCTCAAGTGTTAATTCCAATTCTGGAAGAGGCTTCCAGTAACCAATTGGAAAGTTGTTCTGGCTATGGAAGAAGACAGAGGTGGGTTCCTGCCAGTTCGGTTCACTAAAACTGGTAGCGGGAATTTCCCCCCACTCGCCGAACCGTCAGCAATGGCCAGCCAAATACTCCCCTGAACCGATCCTCTGGCTCAAATTCAGTGCTCCAGCCTCAAATCAGCTGAAAAACAACCCTCTGCGCATGTGCAAAGTCTTCTGCGCATGCGCAGAGGGTTTTCACCCGGAAGTGACAAGGGCACGCAGGCACTTCCGGCGCAACTCCAAACCAGTAGGGAAAGTAAGTAGAACCCACTCCTGGAAGAGGAGGCATCCAGAGAGAGGCTAAAAGAAGTAAAGCAGTTACTTGATTGTTAGAAAGGTGTGGTGGTAGGAGAATGTTGTTCTGGAAACAATTTATTGGGAAGGGTTCCTTCATTTGAAGTATCACTGAAATGAAGCATCCTCCATAGCTTTGCGTAGAAACTCTCTGAATTTTGTGGCACTTTTCAAACAAACACCTTATTACATAAGATGGAAAGCTACAGTTTAGAGTTATATTTAAACCAGGTCAGTTTACCCCAAGAGAAAAAATGTTTATAGTAGCCTACCCTAATCTGAGAATTGTCCAGTTTTGGAATTTAGACTATTCATTGCTGAGAATTGTAGGAACTGAAGTCTATATACATTTAATGGTATATAGGAAGGAAGAGGTAGAGACGTTTATGAAGATAGAATAAATAATTAAGAGTGATAATTTCCTTTCTCTTAATTTGCTTTTCTCCTGTAGGATAAAAGTCATTTTAAATATAGATACACAGTGGCTTTCAAATACATGCTTGAGGGTTATTCATATATTGATATTATCTTTCCCCACAAGCACAGGAAGCAATGTGGAAGTATATTTATCTGCAACTAAATTTTCTTTGGGAAAATAAGATTTGATTTGGTTTTTATGTTCTTGTACCTTTTATAATCCATGTCAAATCCAGTTTGCTACCTGGCTGGTATTTTAACAGATTGCTCATCTGAGGTTTCTGAATGCTGATCAGTACTTCTGTTTTGCTTTTATTTCAGCTTTAATACCAGTATTTTTGACATCTTCTTAGTGCAGACTTCCATTTAAATGCAGAAAGATACACAGGAAAAATGGTTTTTCTCCTCTTTGGGGAATGCAGCAGGCCTGCGCTAGAGAATTACTAATATTCTTGGAAATGAGGTTTCTACTAAAAAGTAAAATAGCAATAAATCTAAAATTCCTTTATTCACGGTCTTTATGCTGATAGAAAAAAGCTGGAATAGTCATTAAAGAGATTTATTCTCCTAGCCTTTTTCTGCCATAAGTATTGAAGCCAGACAAATAGACGGAATTCAGAAACAAACTGCTGGTTTCAAAAACCAACTGGTGGTTTTGTTGCTATGATCTGGCTACAAAACATATATTATATTCAAAACTTATCATTACTCTGCTAATGATTTGCTAATAATGATCTTTTTCCTTTTGCACAGGATTACTTCAAGCAAGCATAACTTTTTTCCTTGGTCATATTTGTCTGCCTACAATATTAATATTTTTTCTTCATTAAAAAGGAAAATGGACAAAATGAAATCCAAACCTTTAGCACAGGGGTGTCAAATCCGATTTCATTGAGGGCCGCAACAGGGTTGTGTTTGACTTTGGGGGCCTGGGATTGGCATGGTCAGAGTGGGTGTGGCCAGCTCACCGTCACTCGTGTTGGGGGCACCTGTGGTGGCATGATAGTTCTGCCAGTGAAAATAGACTCTTGAGCTCCATTTCTGGCTGCAACAGCCTCCTGCTGCCCTCTGCCAGCAAAAACAGAGCTCGGGAGGGCTGCCTGTGGCCCTCGCATGCTCCATTTTCAGCTGCAATGGCCTCCGTTTTCTCTGGCAAAGGCACTTTGCTGTTTCAAGGACAGCCCTGCAGGCCAGATTTAAGCACCCTGTGGGCCGGATTCAGCCCCTGGGTCTTGAGTTTGACACCCCTGCTTTAGCATGTATTTGGGCTCCTTTGAAAAATTAGGATATAATAGCCAGAGGATAGCCTTACCCAAGAGAAGTATGAACTTGTATTCTGGATAAATAATATACTCTTCAAGACATTTCCATGCATAGCCTTAGAAGAATCTATGAACTTGCATTTTTCATGTGTTCAATTTTGCTGACAGAAAGGAAAGAGTTATTTCTAGTGGTGGGCTGCCGTCGGTTCGGCCCAGTTCGGGCAAACCAGTAGTTCCGACTAACAGTTTGGCGTACCCACCCACCCTGGCACTATCCTGTCCTATATAATAGGCGTTTTTTTGGAATGCGTGCATGCACATTTTCGGTTCTGGGTTAACTGGTTGTTACAGTATGTGATGCCCACCTATCGTTATTTCAATTGATGGAGAAAAGACAAGATATGAATCCAGTAAGCAACAAAATAAAAAATGTGACATCTCTGGTTTAGACCATGTAAACCAGGATTGGAAGCTTCAACAAAGACTCTCAAACTTCTAGACAGTTACAGAAGAGCAATCAATTATGCTATGACATTAGCCAAAGACAAGATGCCATATTTTTAAGCCCATGGGGAGGATAGGGTAAGATTAGAATAAGCCTGGAGTTTCTGGGAGACAAACCTTTCCTTATAACCCACAAAGTCTTCCAAATTTAAAATAATTGTGCTGAAATTTGATGATCTTACTACCAACATTCAGTCTGTGAGTCCAAGGGAATGACATATATCTTTCAGATTTAAAGACACTTCACTGTGATGTCAAGCAAAAATGACACTGCTTTAGAGAAGTCAGTCTTTATATAGAAAGTGGTATAAATATTACTTAAATAAGATTTTGACATGCAAAAGCACAATATTTTGGAGAAGAAAGCTGGGGCTTCTTTGAGGGCCACTTATGAACCCAGTATCTGGTTTCATATTTTACTGCAGGGAAGATTTGTGAAACCATAATTTGTTGAAGAAACCAAAATAAATTGATTCACACATAACTTTAAACTTTAAACTGCCCAAAGCTACTGCTATACAGTAGGGGTAGCAGTTTCATAACCTCCCTCCTCTTTCTCACTCACCCTCTCCTGCTCTCTTCCCCCCTCTCTCTCTCTTACACACACACACAGAGTTTTAAATGAAAAGAAATGGAAATATGGCATGCTGCAAAGCGAAGCACCCGACTTAAATATAAAGTTTATTTCTGAAATTGTCTCTGGGCTGTATAACTTTTGGCTTCCAGATCACTACATAACAGTAAACAGGCAGAGTATTCTTCATCTAAGTGACCCTATCGATTTTGTAAACCTGAAACCTGGTTGCCACATTATAGTTTTTAGTTTTAGAACCCAGTTGACCAGGAAAAACAAAAGCAGGAATCATCCTTTGGAAGTATCACTCTGGGAAAAATGTTTTGCAGCTGGATATTTTGGACACGGCAGCCTTTTTGTGAAGGAGCAAATCCCTCAACAGCTATTTTATAACACCCATAGACCCAGATAGATTCTTAAAATTCTAAATCTGCTTAATCAACCCTAAAGACAGGGTATTTTTTGTGCGAAAGCATGCTGCACTGCAATTTATTTGGTTATAAATTAGCATGATAGTTGAAACTAGCCAATTATAGATTATCTGGATTTTTGCAGCTAGCAGGAGGTTGGAATCATAGGCCTTAGTGGCCCTGTCCAATTATTTATTAAACCATTACTAAATAAATCACAGATAGCATAATACATGATCCAAGCCTATAGCTTAGCAGGGTATATTAACCCTCTCTACAGGCAGAAGGTTTTACCCTTATCCTGTCTCCACAGGGGAATTATTGTACTTTGGACAACTGGACAAAGGAATATGTACAGGGATGTATATATATACAGAAAAGAAACACACAGAAAGATCCTATTAACTTTCACAAGAAAAAAAAATCAAAAGCATATGCTCATTCAAATGTTTATGGCAACCTTTTTTCTTTATTTCATTCCATGTGACCTTAAGATTAGATATACCTCCCTGCTAATTGGCCTGTCTATGTGTGTAATGAAGGGACTATTAGTGAAAAATCTGCCATAATGTTATATACAGTACACATTCCTTTAGGAGAGAGAAAAGAGGAGAGACGGAGGGAGGGAGAGAGAAAGTGAGAGAGGAAGAGAGAGAGAAAGAAAGGGGGAGAGAGAGACATGCTGATGTTATATTTCATCATGCCCTCATGTACAATATTTTATATTACTTCCCACTTCTCCTTTGGATTTAAATTTTTTTATATATTGCATATCCTCAGTAGTAATTTCAGTTACATTGACAACTAGCCCATACATCTGACAAGCCTTAAAAAGTATGAAACCAGTCACATACTGCCTCCTGGCGGTCAATCTAACTGGGGAAGGGGATTATCTAGCAATCAAGTTTGTTACATTCCTCTCCCTAAGTAAAGTTGTACCACTGAAGCTGCCATTAGCATTAAGGAAGAGTGTGGGGAAGACCAGTAATGTCTTCATGTTTGCAAGTTTCTGGAAATGCCATTAACTGCAATGCCACAGAGGACTATCCAACCCTACCTCACTGTAACCTCAATTTTTCCTTCCACCATCATTCAGAAACTTTCCAATAGATGACTAGCTGAGCAGCTCAACCTTGGATGATATTCTTTACGACTTTCCTCAACCCCACCTCATCCAGTTTGGTTTTGAGTTAATTTGAGTTAATTATAATTGATATCCAAGTGATGTCCACCAATTGTTCTCAATTGCCCATCTGAAGGTAGGTTTATGAAGCTTGGAACACAATTATTGACAGTATGTCTTTTTTCAGCATGGGTGGCTGGCTTTCTTGCTGGTTGTTTGGGGATTCTCATTAGTCTCATATATTGAATGATTCAAATTTTCTAAAGTGATTTAATACTAGAGATGAGAGAGGTTTCTAAATGGGTCTTCCATACAGCACATTTTCATCTTCTGAAACAGATGCACTGGTTTCAATTGGGTAGGAGCTGAATAATTGGCTGGCAAAGTTTTACTGATGCACATCAGGGGTGGGTTGTAATCTACCTTGCCAGCGGTTCGCTGCCTCCCGCGCCACATGGGTGCACCTTGCACGCGTGCGATCATGCGAAGTAAAAAAAAAGCCCCAAATT
>JANHFT010004838.1:54680-67790 GCA_032467955.1 Pseudoxenodon macrops
GATGCATGCGCAGTGCCGGAAATTCAGCTTCTGCACATGTGCAGAAGAACCCCCCCAAAAAAGTCTGAAAACAAGATGGCAACACATGCGCAGTGCCGGAAACTCAAAAGAAGAAAAAAATCCGAAATTAAAAAAAAATTCCCCAAAAAAGATGTTGCCACCCACGGAACAACAGAACCAGCTCCGTGACACCACCAGCGGCCTACTACCTACTCAATAGAACTGGTCCGAACCGGTAGGAACCCACCTCTGATGCACATCATGCACAAAGTTTCGCAACCAGAGCTCTTTACATCTTAAAAATCTACTGTTATTCTTTTTGGGTCAGTGTTTAAAAGAATCAAAATGAATTTTGGAAGCTATTTACATTTTGTATATTATTGAGCTGTAAGGGGGGCATCACACAAATCTGAACTACATCTAACTTCATGACTAGTATTTGCCTGATATATTTGTTTGGATTTTGCTATTCTAACATAGAATTTTTTCCAATATATTTCCTCTTCTGAAAAACAATTACTGTGCTATATGAGAATCAGATGATGAAGGTAATGACCAGAGCAAGACATAGATTAAATAAAGCCAGTTTTAATGGAAGTCACCTTAGCTCCCTTGTGCTTTATCACTGAATATGCCAGTGATGCTTAACTGCCATTAAGTATTATGCTCTCGTTTTGAATTAGACACAAATATCCATTAAAGGATAGATGAAGCCTATTAATTTCCATCTTTTCTTGAACATGGGAGCTAAGCCTAAAAGCTAATGCATTGGTCTGTCTTGGCACTGTTTATTTCTTTGGTCCCAAGATAGTCATTTATATTTTATGTATGAAATTGTTTTAACTGACTTTCTTTGTGGAGGTAAAATTACCAATATAGTATCTGAAAGTACTCATCATTGTACAAGACTGAAAAGCTAAAAGTAAAATTTGGATAATCCTGAAATAATTAACTTTAAACAAGCACTAAGAAAGACCTCTCATTCAATCCTGATCAACAAACACCCATTAAAGATTACAGAGCAAGTAACAGATCTATTTTAACTTTGAGCAATTAAACCAATTTTATATTCCTTCCTTTTACATTTAAAAATCTTGATCCTCAGTTCCTTCAAATAACGTCCTAGAATTGTATTTCTTTTAACTTTTTCTTTGTCATTTCTCATAAAATTATTTAAAGCTTTAACAAAGTCTCTTTTGTAAATCCAACATACAACATAGTTGTCCAGGCTATTCTTTTGGTTTGTTTTTTATATATCTCTTTTAATTATGAAAACATGTCAGTTTTATAAGTATATGTCTAGTGTAATATCTTTTTCCATATCATTCTTGTAGACTATCATTTTTAAATCCACTTTCACAACAGCCTCAGTCTTGTCCAGTAATATTTATTTCTCTTCCATAATCATCTCATTCCTCCATAGAGAAATTATTACTCACTGACTGTTCATTCTGTTACAATCATTCTGCTACAGTCATGTTCAGTTCACAATTTCTTTTCTGGAAATCATTTTATTGTGCAGCCTTGTACCGTTGCTACATTGGGCCATTATTGGGACCAGTAGAAATGCCATGTTCACTTGTCATGAAGGAAAAAGATATTTTTTGCAATAGGCTGTTTAAAAAAAAAAAGATTTACTATTGCTTAGCAGCTACAGTAAAATGTAGCTAAGTGACTACTTTTCTGTAAGTTTTTGTTTTACGTTCATATATTTGATTTATATAAGAGCATAATTTACATATTGATATGTATATAAAATAATATACATATTACATGTAGAAAGCTAGCTAGTAATATGGTGTATTTGGTGGCCTTATCTTTTTACTTATATAATGAAAGGGAGTTATAAGAATGATAATATATTTCAGATTTTTGTTGTTTTTGATAGTTTTTCTATTATTTTTGCATACAATTTGAAGAAGGTACTAAAAAGGTTAAGATGTCAATACCTACTACAATTCTTGATCTACAACCCAATTCTGAGATAGTAAAATAATCAAAACATGTCATTTTTTACAACCAAGATTCATCATAAGTTATCAGTCTTTATTTTCCCTGTCCTGATATACAATTGCATACAACCTTATTAAAAATTGTGAAATTATCTACATCTGATTGACCTTAACTTCAGTAGTCAAAGCTGAACCTCAACTTGACTTTTTTGGGTTGTTATTTATTTTTTAAACAGCAAAAGGAGAGAGATAGAAAAAAATAGTAGATACATAAGATGACAATATGTCTGTGTTTCTATGTAGGTATAATCTTAAAAGCTTCAGTCTAGAGATTCTTAGGACACACATAATAGATTTCTTCTCCTGTATGCCATCGGTTATGTTCTATGAAGAACTCCATGTAACATCACTTTGCCTTGAGGAATCCTCAGACTTTAAGAAGGAGAAATCACATGTACCTGCTCTATTTCCTGATTACAATAATGGGCAACTGACAGAATAATAATTCCATCTGAACAAAGATACAGTTCAGAGAAAATTTTGTTCCAAAACATGATCATCTTTGTAATCTCATTTCACATTTTCTCTTAAAAAATTGGAAGTCGTTGAAGAGAATGGGGCTGAATCATAAATCTCTATATCATTAAAAAAAAAAAATCTCCTGGTGTCTGAGAAGAAGTTTTGCTTTATTTGCTAATTTACCGTATGCCTGTTTTTTTAGAAAGATCAGTGTTGAGATAAGATAAATTGAAAAGCTGAAAGAGTTTCATAGCAATGTGGACTGAAAAGCATAGAGACTCGGGGCTGAGCATTTCAAGACAGTCATTGTTGATTTTATTGCAATTTTGCTACAACAAATCAAAAGTAAGACTAGTGGTCCTTAACCTATTTTCAAAACTGTGAGCCAAAAACATTCTTGGGCTTTGGAGTGCCATGGCCATACTCCCAAAAATAGTGGATATAGCCTGTACCAACAACTATTTTGATTTTTCTTTCATTTGGCTGCAATTATAGTTAATATGATTATTCTTCAATCAGTATTCTTGTCCCATTGCATAAAAAATAACAGTAGCAATTTTGGAAATCTCTGACCTATATAAAGTTCTGAAGTCTCAGGTTGTGCATCTCTGGTTTAATATTTCCAGCATTAAGTATACACTTGACCAATTCAACATCTAACTTGCTCACACAGATAATTAATGCAATTAATTCCCTGAGATTCAATGAACAGGATAAACTTTATTTTGATTCTGTATTTGCACTTCCATTATGCATCATTAGCCAGAACAATTTCTAAAATAAACCTAACACACAGAGCTGGCTGCTGTGCAGATGTTTTGGTTTTCAACAAAATCAATGCAATGATTTGAGGCTTGCTCAACATATATGAAATCCATAACACTTGTCAAAGAATCATAAAGCACTGTACATTTTAAATCTTCAAATAATACATTTAAGATAATATTTTTAAACATTCAAACATGTTGTTTTTTCCAGTCAATGTTTATATGTGCCACAATGTTCACAAAGTTCAAACTGGTTTTCAGTAGCTAAAATGTGTTAAAAACGTTAATTGTATTTTTATTGGATAAAAACATCATGAAAATGGCTTTATATTTTCATCAGAAATATGACAGGTTCTGGACATCTCATTTATTATAGAGACCTATCTCTATGTCCCTATACAGCTTTTTCTTTCAAAATCTAAAAGTCTATCTATTCTATCATTTGAAATTGTTCAGAACCTGCCTATATCCAGTACTTTCAGTATTTATACTGGCCTGTAATTAGGATATTTTAGAAAATGGTAACCACTCAATTATATACTAAAGTGGGATTAAGCCATAGTTGCAAAATATGCAGAAAACAGCAGACTAGGGAAATTGCTCTTTATTGGAAAATCTCAGAGTTTCCAACCTTACAATATCATGTGCAGTTATGCAACATCAGTTCATAGTCAAGGAACTCAAGAGTCTGAACAACTATTAAGGGATCTTGTATGGACCCTGCCCTTACTAGGAAACTATATAATGATTTTGCCACAGCAGGAATCTGAAACTTTGCATAAATTGAAGATATAAATTCTAATTAAAGCTGTCTCTCACAGCCTTCTTCCTGGCTACCACTTTTTAAAATTAAAGGGCTATTATTCACAGGTTTCTTTAGAATGAGAGGATCCATATTCTAAATTCAAGAACAATTGGAGTGCCAATCTTGCATAGGATACCAAATATTTCCCCTTGTTTTCAAACTGCTGAAATTTGCTTTCTTAGTGTATTAGTGTAACCCAGAATTAAAGTTCATGTCTGCAGTCAATGCTTTGCCATCATCTGGGTAAGAAATAGCATCTCCATATATCAGTTCTACTCTTTACACAGACTAAGGAGCAAAAGAAAAGCGACACATTAAGAAAGAATTTCCTTTGATTAAACTGGTTTTCAGACCATGAAAATATAGCTGATGGGCACAATTAATGCCAACTATATGTTGAAATCTTCTTTTAGGAACAAGGCCTAGCATTTTAAAGTAGCAAAATGTGTTCTAATACCTGCTTTAATGAATTATTATATCCGTATTTTTCACAGTATAAGACACACCTGAGTATAAGACGCACTTTAGTTTTTTGCGGGAAAATAGGGGAAAAAATCTGCCTACCAGGTATTCATATGCCTAGCATCCTTAGTCTGGTCAGCTTCAGCACATTGTTTTATCTCCTGATTAGGGCTGGAAAAAAAAGCTTCTAAAGCACAGCTGATACAGAGAAGCAATGAAAAAAACCTGAAAATTCCGGAAGATTGTTAGCACCTGATTAGGTCTGAAAAAAAAGCTTCGGAGGGAGTAGCAATGAAAAAAAGCCCGCAAAGGCTTAGGTCTGAAAAAAAACTTCATCGGAGGGAGTAGCAATGAAAAAAGCCAGCAAAGATTGCTTCATCTTCACTTGCCTCGTTAGGTCTGGAAAAAAAAGCTTTAAAAAAGCTACATATAAGACACACCCAAATTATCAGCCTCTTTTAGGCGGTGGGGAAAGTGCGTCTTATACTCCAAAAAATATGGTACTTCAAAAAAATAAGTACAGAAAGAGAGAATATGTGTATGTGAAACAGTGAGAACAGAGCCAAATGTTATTTAGACTAAATTTGATGTCTATCAAAGGGATGTTGATGGATTGCAAAAGCAGATATAAGTTCAGGAGGACCTCCAAATTGCACACCATCTTTTAATGACAGCCCCTAGAGCTTAGGACCTGAAGCCTTCTTTTCTAAATTTCAAAGAATAGGCTAAGAACTGTGGAAGAAGGCACTCTTGAAGTTTTCCAAGGACCAGTTCAACAACATGCTTTAAAGGAGGCAACCAATAGCCCAACTTGGAAACAAATTGTATATAGTTCTCAGAACAGAAATATTACATGAGTAGCTTGACTAGTGCCCATACCAATTTGAACCACTGGATTATGGACCAGTTCCAGTTTTACAGAGGTCTCCAGGTATAGCCTTATGTAAATAGAATTGCAGAAATTAAAACATGATATGACTCATATGACAGCACAAAGATCTCTGCATATTATCTTTTATCACTTCATAATTTATTGACTATTCAGTTTCTCTTACCATCATCTCTTGGAAGTTGTAGGACAGTTGGCTGGCTCAGTTAGCACTTTATTAGTGGATCATCATGTTTATTCATTTATTGCATTTTCATTTCACATTTTACTTGAGACAACAAATCAGCGTACATGGAAATCTTCCCCATCTTTATTTCCACAACAGAGTGTTTAATAAGATAGGTTGATGTTTGACATTAACTGGGCTGAGGCAGCCTGATGAGCTCTATATTCAAGTGGCGATTTCAACCTGGGTCTCCTCAATCTACACCCAACACTTGGTAACACCTAAATTACAAAGACTGCCATTCAATGTTGTTCTATTCAGACCATCTGCATTCACGACATCCGAGTCAACGTGCATTTTTGAAAAAGAAATCTCTTACACATTATAAAATAACCAAAAGAAAAAATGATATTAAAATATCTGAATACAGTCTTAAAATTAGGAAAAAATTATCAGCCAATAAAATAGGGCAAAATAATTGCACTGCCTATGAAAAAATAGAGCCAGAAAATTCTCAAGTTCAGTTCAGAGGTGGGTTCCTACCGGTTATATCCGGTTCTATAGAACAGGTAGTAACTCCGTGATGATGTCATGGAGCCGGTTCTGTCAGTGTCCCATGGGCGCCGCCATCTTGGATTTTGCTTCTGCGCATGCACAGTTTTTGAATGCCGCTCGTGCGCGCACGCTCAAGGCGCAACGCTGAGCGAACCGGCAGTAAGAAGATTCAGAACCCACCTCTGGTTCAGTTCCCTCGATTGAATGGCTGCTATTATAAGTGGGCTTTTTTTTTACATACACCTCATCCTATCTTTATTAACTGGCATGCCATATAACAGATTCCAATGATGATAATAAACTATAGACAGTTAGATCCAATCAGATCTGACATCACATAGGAGAAAATCTGGACCTTGAAGTGTCCCAGAAGCAAAGTGGAAGAAAGCATTGTTCTCAGACCAAGATAATGTGATCTACAATGTACCTACCATATTTTGTGTTAACATTAGCTTCTGAACCTTTTCAAGGACAACTTCAAAGTCAGAGTAAGAGTAAACTAAACAAGAAATGGTTAAGAATACATTCTTTATTCCTTTGAAAAGACTTTGAATCAACCTAAAGTAACAATACAGTGGCCTTGTGTTAGGCTAACTATTAACTGAAGTAAGCATAAAGACTTTTTAAACAGATCTTGTTTCCCAGCCTTACTAATTTGTTCTTGTTCTGTTTAGTGGGATTGGAGACGCCTATAAAAACAATAAATAGTTCCACACATATCCAAACTCTGCCTATTCCAGCCTTAAACCTCACCAAGTCTTAAAATGTTTATTCAGAAATGTCTTCAAAGTTCATTACTGTTTCCATCTTATCTAATGTGCTGGGTGTATTGCAGTCTTTGATTCAGAACCATACTTGAACAGTGAGCTCAGCATATTGACTGCTGCAGTAGCTTTCATATGCAGATCTCTACCCTGGACTCTACTGAGAATTGCCAGCAATGTTCTCCAGTGACTTAATTAGGCTGGGAGCTTGCTCTGAGCAGCGCGTGCTGCTCAATATTCATCTCTAATCATGCAAAAACATTAAATACTCTGCCTGCCTCTACCCCTTTATCTTTCCCAATTTCACTCTGCAGGGAGAAAAGGCTATCAGAGATCAGGGGTGATACATCACAGAGAATGGAAGCTGGGCAAGAAAAGCACTGTGCACTGATGATCTCATTAGTGCTATTAAAACATAAGCTGCTGGAATACAGATGGGCTTTAAGCAAACGTATTTGCCCTGTATTTGTGGTTTGGTCCTTTTGAAACATCTTTCAAAGATTCTTAGGCTCCCATTTGTAGTATAGATTTGACTACTCACCTATCTCCTCTATTCTGTGACGATCTGTTGACCCAAGTTTTGGCACATAGATGAAATGCTATCCGTGGGAGAGTAATGTTCTCCTCCTCCTCCTCCTGTGTTTGGGTACCATGATATGGTAGCTGCAATATGGAAACATTATTAAAGCAATAAACACTTGGGCAGTTTCTTGTAATTAGATATACCATGGAGATAATTGACTGGTACTAGGCCAAAATCAGACAATCTTGACAGGAAAACAAGGAAACTAATGGCAATACAAAACGTCCTTCACTCAAGATGTGACATTCATATATTATACATACTCAGAAATAAAGATGCTAGAGGATTATTGTAAATAAAATAAACTGGGAAAAAAAAGCATTATCGGAATGATTACATCAAGAAAAAACAGGGCCTATATTTTATAGACGTTAGAAAGAGGAAGTTCTTGAAGACAACAAACACTAAATCAGAATAGACGACTCATGTAATAGATTAATACCTGGGAAAGACAGCCACTGGATGGCCAATACATACATATAAAAATAAAAAGAGCACCAGATTAGAACTCAGGTCCTGCTTTATGGGTGAAAGCTAACCAGGTGGCCAGTCACTCTCTTTCAGTCCAGCCCAATTCACAGGTTTGTTGGTTGGGAAAATAGGAGAAGGAGTATTATATATGTTTGCTGCCTTGAGTTATTTATTTAAAAAATCATACGTACAGGATATAAATAAAGATTAAATAAAAAGAAATAAAAACATATAGACTTTTAGGGAAGCAATGGTGATTAAGATTGCTTTGCTGTAAAGCAGTGATGGCGAACCTTTTCAGCCCAAACTGGAACGCATGCTTGCGTGCATGCGCACCGGAGTGCCAGAAACACGAAGACCAACTGGCCGATGTATCACATCCCTCTCTCAGTAATGTGATTTGGGAGAGGAGATTGTTTCACCTGTAAATGTATGGTATATTTTGCTTTGTATAGTATGATGCATTCTGTTTTGTGCAGAAGTTTATGTACTGGTAAAGGATAAGAAATAATAATCTCCATTTAGTTCAAGCTACATATGTGAGGAATCTTGAGAATAACAATAGAAAACAAATGAACTCACCCCTTCCCGGAAAATAGAGTATTCTGGTCAAATGTAATCGACTGCAAAAAATACACATATTTCTGATTTGGATAAAATAAGTTGTTTTGCTATATTACTCTTTTACTTGAACACCATTATCAAGTGGAATATAAGGAAAAAAATACGTCTTCCTTAGAGAAATCGTACCCAGATTGTTTTCAGGCTGAAAACTAACATCAATGGCTAAGAATATTTTCTCTGTATTATGCAAAATACTCTGTCTCTTGATAATTATAACTAATTATTCATCTTGCTGAAAGAAATCTCTAAGTCCTTTGTTTAACAACACTTTTTTGGAAAAAAAGATATAACTAGTATTTCCACTGCCTCATGAATATTTATCTGAGCATTAATTCATAAACACAGGTTTGGGCAATACACTGTAATCTGGATGAGATCTATTTAGAATTTTCCAGAAAGAAAATCTATCACTTTCTTTCTGTTACTCTTCATGTTACTGTAAAAACTATGTAACTGGGCCTCACATTTATATGCAAGTACATAGAAATCCAATTTTTCCTCTTGAAAGCAATCTTCCTTTGTTTAATTTCTACTTTAGTCACCAAAAATGTATTTTCTAGTCTTTTTAATAGGATACGAAGGGGGCAAAATCACATTATCCATTATGACAGTATAAAAAGGCCATTGATCAAAGTCAGAATAAGAAATTAAACAGGGAAAGGAAGGGATCTATTATAAATGAAATAAGATTTAATTTATTCCAAATACAGCCAATAATTCCAACTAGAGCTGAACATAAATAGTCCTTTTGAAACTTCACCTAATTGGTGGGAAAGAAAATTGTGTGGCTAATTTCTCTGATTTTTTTTCCAGTGGAAAGAGAAATTCTTTAACAATTCCTCAAGGGCAGAAATCTTCTTTTATTAATAGCTGCAGTACTACTTATATTTTTTTTCATGATGCTTCTCTTAGCTTTAATTGAACATAGAAATCAAGAAAAATTGCAAAATACAGAAAATGATTATAAAATAGAAGACGGAATATTCACAAATACATACCCTGGCTATTTCATAGCTAATTAGATTCAAACCACTACAGTCCATATATATGAAACATGACTTTAGATGAATCTCAAAAACAATTTCTCTTTCATCAAACTGAATGGGAAATGGCATTAAAATGCAGAATTTGTCTGCCCAATTCTAACCTCAACAAGTTGTTTCATTAAGAAAACCTTTTAAATGTATAATTTTTATAACTGGAAATCTATGAGTTGAAGCAAGGCTAGCTAAACAGAACTGAATGGATCATAGATATCTGCTAAGGTTGGTTCCCAAAAAATTAAAATGTATTACATGTGATTTTTTTACATTTAGAATGGATCCAAATTGAGTTATATTTAGACAGAAGCATGAGGGGACATAAATTAGTTATAGCTTTTGTAACTGATTTCAGCATTAGCTGTGACTGAATTAAATCCTCTCAATTACAGTGGATCAACTCTAAATATGATCCAAATTAAACCGCTTTTTATAATTAGAAAAAAGCAATATTTGGCGGTAGGGCTAGAGAGGGGTTAATTATCTAGTCTTTAAGTATTGGGCTATATTGACATGCTATATAAAGTGATACTTTCTTTACTTTGATTTTTCTAGTTATATCCATCAAACACATTCCACAATATCAAACATTTTATTATTTATTTAACTTCTAGCTTATCCATTAAAATATTTAGTTTTTAAACATGTGATGGAAATAAAAACCAAAGACAGATTATGGGAGAAAACCATCTGTCTTCAGAGTATGTAAGTTTTATATTTACATCTGCATTTAGAAATCTGTTATTGTCAAAGAGAAGATTTCTACTAGAGAGAGGGAGGCAGGAAAGCCCAAATCTATGAGATAAATTTAGTTATAGTATAATAGTCATACAACTGACACATTCAGTGGAAAACTTTTTGTATATACATTAAAAATCTTACTGATTTTGTAGACTGAATCTGCAACATATAGTTTATAGGTATAAAATCTTATTGTAATCTGGGGATAAAATATTCCTGAAGAAGGTGGCCTAAGGAATTGATAGAATAATATTTTATTTAGATGTCAGTCTGAGAGATCCAACCTTCTCATCTTATACCACATGGGTGTCAAACTCGCCGCATCATGTTTCCGTTACATGACGTATCATGGTGCTTTTTCTCTTTGCAGAACTGGGATTGGCGTGGCCTGTATGTAACGCATCCAGCCTGCAGGCCGCCAGTTTGACACCCCTGCTATAGCATATTGAGACACTCAGGTATAAATGCTGCTGGTCAGCAGAATACCCTGGCAGTGCCTCCAACTTGTCCTACCTCCCAGCTTCAAATTCAGGAATTCCCCACAGGCGCCTCCCTTCTCCAACCACCTGCTAACTCATCTTTCATTAATATCAAAATTATGTGCTGCCTTTTCCTACTATGGCCGTTCAATAAATTAAGGGAATCCACCTTTCCCCCTACATTCTAAATGTCCGCCCACCAAAAAAAATCAGATCTCTCCCCAACTCTCCTATCTTCAGGAATTGATAGTTTTACTACAGTATCCAACTAGAGTCTGTTAACTAATAGATCTTATAATGAAATTGTAAGCCATGGTCTTTTTTCAGTGTGCCCTTCCTTAAATCACAAATTGCTGAAGCAGTGAAGGGATAGTAGCAGTTGTGCATCCTCATTGGTTTGGTTTTCTCTTCCCAATAACATAGTTTGGGATCAAGCTTCTTCCACCACCTGTTCCTGGTGATGACCATGATATCATCACCCTGCCTTCCAAAGCAATGCACACTATGTGATTCTATAATTATTGTGCGATTCCAATAATGACAGGAGTGTGCATTGCCAGCTACAGACCTATCAAAATCAACACATCTCTGTCACTGCAGTCCCTAGGCAGATGTATCAGCAGTTATTTATCTACACTAATTCCCTCCAAGATGTTATTCCTTTTGTAACTCATGCCAGTCCATATTAATCCACTTTTCTCTTTCCTTTGTTCTTCATTCATATATCTCAGTTGTTCTTGGAAATTCTGCACATGGGATCAGTGGCACTAACTCCAAGATTAGTTGTGGTTTGCAGCTTCTAACAAACCTTTAGGAGCCCTAGTGACATAATTGTTAGAATGTGGGAAACTCTGCCCTCAGTCTGAAGTTCAATCCTGATGCGGCTCAAGGTTGATTCAGCCTTCCATCCTCTATTTCTTCCAAAGTCAGTAAAATGAAGACCTAGATTGTTGGGGAAATATGCTGATGTTGTAAACCACCCAGAAACTGATGTAAAGCACTATGGGGTGGTATATAAAACTGCTATAGTTACTGCTATTGCTTATCTTAAGTTGACTATACATGCACACACAATTTTAAATGATAGAATAAAAGTGTGATAGTAATAATATGATCATGGAAGCTAAGCTGTGTTGGGTCTGGTAGGTCTTAGAGCTTAGGATAGATCAGATAGTTTAAATCGCTCTCTCCCCACCCCCATACTTCTACTGGAGGAAAGCAATGGGAACCCACTTATGTAAAATTGCCAGGGAAATTGCAAGAGTGTATTCATGAACTCAGTAGAATTCTAATACTTCATACTCTTTTTAAAGTGTTTAGTAAACTGCAGCTACATTTTCAGGACCTAGTCCAGGACGCCCTGCTGCCTGAGGAATGGAGGTCTGCCATTCTTCACTATTGTTGCTCCCTAATGTACATACTTTTTCCAATAGATTAAATTGACCCCTGGTGGCCAGCTAGCAGACTGCCTATCAACACAATCTGATAGGGTCCTCAAAGCGATGTGAGGTAGCTGTAGCCTGCTTGGTGGGAGAGATGATATACGGTAACTTCCATACAGTAATTCTTTGAGAACCATAGCCAGATTCATATAAGCTAAGCTGCTTGGGCAGAAAGAAAACCAATTGGCCTTGATTACAATAAAGCAGCTGCTTGGTGATATATAGAAGGCAATGGATAGGGATGTCTCCTCAATCCACCATCTGTACTGTTCTGACATTAAACTGCTTATTTTTTCTTGTGTAATTGATTATGTGACATCAAATCAGTGTCAGCTTTTAGCAACCACATAGATTTTCTCCATGACAACCTTCCCTTAACCTGGTTCTTCAGGTTTTCCAAGAAAACCTTTCCCCTGTTATGTGAGTCTATTAACCTAGTTCACCCATCTAATCTACACTACATAAAATGGTTATGTAAATATTTTTCTGGAGATCGAAGCAATGAGAAAAGTTTAATACTCCAAAGATTAGTTCGAAACTAAGACAGACTAGAAGACCTGCCAGGAAAAACAAAAGCAGTGAACTTTACTGAGACATTCTGTATTATATTTACAGTAATATAGACTATTGAATCATTGACTATATGTGAGCTGTGATATTAGCGGTGAGGGGAAATTGTAGCGCACGCAGTGTTGGGAATGGTGAACAGTTGACAAAACATATAGAGAAATTAAGTCAAAATCCTTATCCAACTAATTCTCAAGTTTTTGCGTTATCAATAAGAATTGGAACAATTTTACTTTTTCCGCTGCTTTCTGCTATCAACTTTAGGGAGACTCACAAAACCAGAA
>JANHFT010004838.1:67890-80446 GCA_032467955.1 Pseudoxenodon macrops
ATTTATTTATTTATTTATTTATTTATTTATTTATTTATTTATTTATTTATTTATTTATTTATTTATTTATTTATGCAAGTCAGTGTTGACATCTAGTAACTGTCTGGATAAATCATGAAATTTTCTTGGCAAGGTTTTTCAGTAGTAGTGTGCCATTGCCTTTTTCCAAGAGCTGGAAGAAAAAAAAAGACTGAGGTCATCCAGATGCTGGTCCTTAATCACGACACCAAACTGGTTCTCTATTTATTAATTAATAGGATTATGTACTATGTATCCCACATTTCAGTTTCCATGAGATTCCAGTTCTGTTCCTGTTTTTGTTCCTCTCAAACCTGATAAAATTGACTTGTTAGACCATTTGATCTCACTTTGTCAATCTTGGGGATCTTTCTGTCTTTGAAAGATAGAAATCTTTAGGGAAAATTTTAATGATTTACTGTATACACAAATAAGAACTGCCATGCAGAGTTACCGTTCCTTCAAAGTGCTGCCTTTTTCATCTCAGATAAGCAGTTTTTCAATCAATGATCAACATCTTCACAGGAAAATGAAAGGAACAGGGCTGTGTAACATTAGGGCATATTTAAAATTTCTAATGCTTCAGCAGGTTTCTATCAGCTGGGATCCATCCAATGTTTCTGCATCACTGCATCCAGGAACGCCAGCCAGAATGGGTGGACTTGATTACAGTAGTGTCGACTTTGAGAAGGCCTGAAGGGCCCGATATGAGACAGATTATCCCAGAGAAGCGGCCACTAAAGTAAATACCAATTTTATGACACATAATCAATCCATCAATCAATCCATCATCAGACTCTGCAGTTTTTCTGACTGGCTCTGGCTCTGAACTGAAATACACAAATACACTTAAGAAATTATCTTATGATGTATTTCCCTGGGAATTAATTGAAGTGTGGGAAGTCAAGGAATCTGAAAACCCTTAAAGATATGACTGTACAAAGAAAGATGAAGGGTATGTGCATTGCTCAACCAGCTCCAAATTAATTATGACCACTAGCATTTTATGTTTCTGCACCTTTGAAATGCATTTGGGTAATTTGTTTTCTTTCCTCAAATGTGTTTGTTTATCCAATTTATGTAGTCACCCATTTTACAAAACAAGTAACTCTGGATAATTGCAATACAATAAACATGCAAACACATATAGATGTAGAGTACTTTCTCAATTTGCTTTGAAAAATGGCTATTTTTCTTCTTCATGTATATGTGTGATCTGACCCCCAATTTTAATTGGTTAAGGGCAAGATAAATGCTTTATAAGACTCACCATTTCTCCACTACTTTGGTAAATATAGAGTAAATGTTTATTAAAGTGGCTTGTAAATTATGTCACGAGGTATGTTTCAAAAGCTGGATTATAATGAATTTGCCATTTTAGGTAGTAAAAGAAATGTATCAAATACTAAACCAATGAAGTGATAGGAGATGTCATAGTTGAATCCTGAACTTGGGATATATTTAATCTTAAATGTATCAATTTCCTCCAGCAATGGCCCTGCACTTCCAATTATTTTTAGGATCCAAGGCAAGAGCATGCTGGTGACTCATACATTTGCCACTCTAAATAAAGGGCAGCAAATTAAACTAGCTGTGATTTAAACCACCAGCAGTGATTTAATATCAAAATCAGCTCTGTCTTAATGGATTTGGTTTTATTCTGTAATGATGTCTTAAGTGATGCCAAGCTATTTCCAGGGGATTAAGATATGGAGGCCTGATGGAAGGAAAACCGAAGTGTTAACATATACTGAAGGGAACAGTTGCTCCTGAAAATTCATTTTAATTATCTACAGGCAATAATGAAACAGTTCATGACTTTGGTATGAACTTTTCAGCCTTTGCCTGCCCTCTGTATTGCAAAGCATTCTCTACATTAGAATCTTAATTGAGTAATATGCCAGCTGTTTATTTCCATAGTGGCAATGTCAAGTTTGACAAAGATAAGAAATATTATAGTCCAGTATACCATTTCTCTTAAGCAACTTTCCAGTCTGTACAGATGTATTGGACTTCAACTACCGGTACCAGAATTTCTAGTTAGTATTGCAATTGGTTTGAATTCTGGAAACATAGTCCTGCTCTAGCTGTTCTACACCATTTTCTTTGAAAAGGATTTTAAGAATGGTCATAACAACTGATCCAAATTACAAAAAGTAGCTACTCATTGAGTCTTTATTGATTAGCCAGATCAAAGTGCAGAATTCCAGCAACAAAATTATTACTAAATAATTATTACAAATTATTACAAAAATTTGATAAAAGCAATTTAAAATGGAATGTGATAACAGTAACTACTCAATAATAGGAGGTTAGGAAAAAAATTCCTGTGGTTTATGTATGATTTTAAAATTTTACACAACATTTGCTTGTTTTCTGCTGAAACATGATGGGAAATCATGCATATATAATTTGGTAGATAACTGAAGAAAAGCTGTGATGGCACAGTGGTTAGAATGCAGTATTGCAGGCTAGCTTTGCCTATAGCCAGGAGTTCAATCCTGACTGGTTCAAGATTGACTCAGCCTTCCATCCTTCTGAGGTCAGTAAAATGAGGACTCAGACTGACCTTGTAAACTGCTAAGAGAATACTGTAAAGCACTATGGAGTGTCTAAGTACTATTGCTATTGGCAGGTAACGGTAAAAGTGCTTTGAAGAAGCAAATTAACTTGTACACTATGGATTGACCATTTCTGTGCTATAGTGTGATCATTTAAAGATTGTACTTAGACAGAAGAGATCTAGATTAAAATCTTGATTCAAAATTACAGTTCATGAAGACCCCCATGATAGTTGTCTATCATCTACCTACAGCACTATTTTGATAACAAAAGGGGGAATGAATGAAGGTCAGAATTAGTTGGAAATCTGTAACTTTCTTTTTTAGAATGAAGTATATTTAGTCTCAGCACAAGTAAAATCTGAAGACCTAGGCACCGGAGCTCATTTGGGAAAATACATTAAAAATGATGGAAGCTGAATTTGCCTAAATAAAGAAATACTGTAACTTCCTAAACTAATAGTCTTTTCCTACAAGTATTAAATTAGTTTTTAATTCTTCACAAGCTAGCGTTTAAAGTAATTATAAATCACAATATTAATAATTGTTAATAATGTAAATGTATTTCCAAGAAAATAGTGATTTCACAGGTTGTCTTATTAACAGTTGAAGATACTCCAGACAGAACAGACTTAGATGACATATGGACTTGTAATAGTAGAGCTAACCTTGAAAATTATGACTGAAGGAGTACTGACTTATTTTGGCAAAGGGGAATACTTGGAGTAGAACAATTACTTATATGCCAAAGCAATTTAGAGGTAAGAGTGAAAATAGTATCACCATCCCCATACAAAATTAATTAGAATGTTATTTAACTAAAGTAAAGTAAGAGGAGGTATAGGGTCTAGGATGGAAGAATATAAACTTCCTTTATATCAGAGGTAAGATCAAAGGTAAAATCAGAGGTATTTCTTTTCTTTTAGTGGGGGGGGGAAATATATATTATATTTATACTTATCAGTAGATAATAATATTATTTAATAATAAGTAAAATTGTCATACAAAGTAAAAGACTCAGAAGTTTCTTATTTTATATATCTGCCAGTCAGAGGTGGGTTCTACTTACCTTCCCTACTAGCTCAAAGTTGCGACAGATGTGTGCACGCCCTCGTTACTTCTGGGTACAAGCCCTCTGCGCATGTGCAGAAGGGTTTGCATATGTGCAGAGGGTTGTTTTTCGGCCAATTTGAGGCTGGAGCACCGATTTTGAGCCAGAGGACCAGTTTGGGGGCATGTCCAGGTGCCGGTTCAGCAAGTAGGGGGAAATTCCTGCTACCAGTTCTAGAGAACTGGACCGAACCGGCAGGAACCCACCTCTGCTGCCACTTTACAACAGGTACAAAAAAACTTTTTCATTGCCCGTATCCTGGCAAATCTAGAAAAACTACTTTCCAGCCAAAACGTTCCAGTGCTCTGTAAAATTTGAAAGCTTGCACAGTTTGAACAGAATTTTAAATTAAAGGCTAAAACATAATTTTAAAGGCAAAAAAGCATTTTTTTCTCCTGCCAAAAGTCACCTGAAGGGTGGGTTGAATGTGGTAGAAGCGTTACCAGATAGAAGATATGTCTACATGAAGGTGCCCGGGAACAACCTTAGACAGTTTTTGGCATGTAGGACAACAGTCCCTGATGTCCTGCTAGATGTAGATATTGAAATACAGTCCGTAGGGGACATTCTAGTGTCTGCTGGATCTAAAGTCCTATGTACCCCTGGCATAGTTGATATAATTGTTGCTTTACCATATTGAGGAGGGGAATGAAAAATTAAAGGGATAATTTTTGGTGTAAAAATGAATAAATGCTCTTCTTTTCCCCATATTTTGCAAGCTAATAGGAAAGTTGTAGTAGTTCTTCCTTCTTTACACTATCACCTTCATTGGTTTTTTTTTGGTAATTGTTTCGATATAATTCATGAAATGTTCAGCCTATAGATCTAACTGGCAATAAATAGTAGCATTTAAGGCAGCTAAAGAAAATGTTTCTGTGGCAACATGACATCACCAAAAATCCTAATCCATAGTTAAACATACTTTTCTATTTAGTTTTAGGCCAGGTAGAAAAGGGAACATCTTCCAAAACTATTTATTGAAGATAATGGTCTCAAAACCAGAGGCTGATGTGCTGAAGAAGGCTTAGACATGCCTTTTCAGTATGTTCTATCCAATCTCATAGTTTCAGCAGGATGAACGAGATCAGCACATTCATGTGATCTGGGAGTGGTGAGCAGAAAGGATATTTCAATTTAAGATGGAAGGGTAATTGGTTTGGATCAGTCAAACCTTCTGACAGTACATTTTCAATCTATAGTAACAAGAAAAAACATTTTCCCCATCACTACCTGACAAGCCCAGTGCAGCTGGGCAAGATCAAGGAAACAAGAACAACAAAGAGTTTAGTGCACTAATGCTAGTCTTGGGAAATAGACTCCTAAACCTGCAAGAAGAATTCCCAACCTTCCTTCATAGTGAGTTATTTAAGGCAGAGTCTCTTTGAGTGCTTTGAAATACTTCTTCTCAGATTTCTTGCCACATGGGCTTAGTTACCATTTGTGAGGTAAAGCTGCTGCCCCGTCTCTTGATTATTTATGTCTACTTTTGCAGCCTTCCCCAATTTCTCACACCATGTTACTATTATTCCAAATCAAACCCTTTAAGCTAAGAAAGCTTTGGGTAGGACCAGAAATAATATGTTTCTCTCTTTGACTCCTAACTACATCAAAAACATGACCAGTCAACAGTTCTTAGTTGTTCTGATTTTAAAGTAATGTTTTCTCTCTTATCCCAACGCAATGTTTTGCCACTGGTAGGTTTTAGTTTGTTTCATTGACCAAATAGTTACTGTGACAGTGAAATGTTAAGATCTGGCCAGCTCTCATTGGTCACTTAAGTCCTCTGGAAATGCATTCTCTCTTGTCTAACTACTGGGTACCAAACATCAGGGCTGCTTTGGCTCAGCCTTCAGAAGAGATGGCTGCCTGGATTCTGCAAATAGCTGCCTGCATAATGGCTCACCAATACTTTCCATACGATTTATGAGGTCATATACAGATTCCTCAAAAACACAAATGTAGTACTGTTTTTGAAAAAGCAGAACAACAGTTTTTTCAAGATGGATGGAGTGCTTTTCTGAAAGAGTGCTACTTCTGTGCGTAGAAAATTTAACCATGAAAGAGTGTCAGATGCTGTCAGCTGTACAGTGCTGGCTCAATCACCATTTGGTACATTATATGCTTTTCTTTCCTTTTGCTGAAAAAAAAGGGGGTCTAGGTACATAATTATTTCTATTGTCGCTTCCATCTCTCAAACTCTGGGCAAGAGTTCTACAACTGCAACCTGTGGGATCAGTCTCACGCAGCTACAGTTTTTGTAGCGATCTATGCAATGCTCAGCAATTAGTGTTAGATCGCGCAGCGTGAGAAGACTTGAGTCGCAGTGAACAGTCAGCTCTCGTTTATTGGCTTCAGCTTGTAATAATCCAGACTGCCTGCTAGCTGCGGCAACCCTCTTTTATGGGATTCCCTTGGCTTGCAGGCAGACACTTACAATTGGTTGGAAATCCCCATCACTAGTTAGCCAACCAGCGACGGGCATGAAACTGAATGCACATGCTCAGGTGATTTCCCTTAATGGGGGATCAGGATATGCAGAGGGGATTAGGCAGAACACAACAATTAGTGTTCCCTTGATGGGAGATTGGTTACCATTTTGCTTACATTATACTGATTATGGCGACATTAGGTGCCATGAGGATTATTGTTGTCATATGCAGGCCAATCACAACTAGATGAATCTGGAAGGCTATTCTCCATGCTGTCTTCTCCATGCTGTCCAGTGGGTTCTTCCAGGTGCGGCCATCCATAAAGCCAGGATAAGATTTCTTAGTTACTTGCTGCCAGTATCATCCTTGTAGCACTAGTCAGAGAAAAAAACTTACTAGTCATCAATTGCTCTCTCCCATTTCAACCTGTGTCTCCTTTTATGTGGCTTCCCCCCCTGCTAAATTGGTTAATTTTGGACATTTATTTACTACTTTCAGAAGAGTGCTATACCTGTGTTCAGAAATAAGCCTTACTGACAGGTTACAGGTTTGCAGGATGGATTGCGAAGAGCGTCAGGAGAATGCTGCCCTGCTTTTTACTGCGTGTCCTCTTAGCACCTGTCACCAGTTAGTCATGCGACTTCTCAGATGGTTAAACCTGCCATTTTAAGAATTTGTCCAAACTCCAACCCACTCCATGTTAAGAAGAGTGATTGATGGTTGTTTTCCCAGCAGCATGTGAACCTTGGTGGGAGGGGAAATGAAGCTAGAGGAATTCACCAATCTCTGTTCTAAACTTCGGCCACAATAAATAAGGACGGCACCATTCACTGGCCTCATTACTATGACAAATGGGGATTGGCAACAGGGACAGTACCATTTATTGTAGTTTCCACACCCTGCTCACTCAAGAATTGGTGGATAATATTCTAACTCAGCTGTGTGTATGTGAAAGACTAAGTTCTAGGTAGTAGGCAAGCAAACTGAGGTTGAGCATGTGTTCAAATTAGTATTCTGTTCTTTCTAAATGTGCTAACCCATTCTGAGATGTGCCTGTATCTCCAGTTTATAGACCTCAGAGTCCTAGGAAAGATGAAAATTGGAAAGCTTGAACCTTGCTTGTTTCCCACGAGGTACATATGGAGGGTTCTACAGAATGGAGTGGGAAACTTTGATCTTCCAGGTATTGTTGGATTAAAACAAATTTATCACAGTCATGCTTGTTGGGGGTTCTGGCTGCAATGATGCAAAAACTTCTAAAGAGTCTCAGCTCATAGAAAGCTGCTGCAGCATTAGAACATTCAAACATGTCATGATGTTGCACACATGTGATACTAACAAATATATGAACAGAAAAATGAAAGAGTCAGTTTGGTTTATTTTTATTAATTAATTGATTGGATTTATTTGACAACAAAGGGTTATGGTGATTCAGAATTGTAACAGGAGCCACTGTTCCTGTTACAAAGCAGGGATGTAACTATTGCGTTGCTGTTATAAAATGGAGGAGTGCATTTTTAAAACAAAAGTATTTGTTTTTCTCACAACAGCTTAAACAGTGATCTCTTTCATTCTCTCTCGCATACACACACACACACAAACTTCCTATTCTATGGTGATGCTGTCTATTGTTCAAATATAGTTAAACTTCACTCACCTTTCTGTAGTAACTTTCTTTGTAGTAGTTGATCAGTTTTTCTTTACAATACCTAGCAGAGACTTAAAACTTAAGTGTACTTGAGTTTTATAACAAATTATTGCATAAACAGCACAAAGAGGATTGAAAATAGGACTTTTAGCCAGCATGGACTTGTTTTTGGATATGGCATGAATTAAAGAATTAACATACAAAGGTGAAAGGACACCTAAAACGCACCTTTGTTTGACTGACTTCTGGAAGGAAATGGAGAAAGAGAGAACTTAAAAAATGTTATTTTTCAAGAATGAGATAAAATTAGAAATATCAGAAGGGAATAGGAAGGTTCCCACCACCAGGAAGGTTTTTCACTCGATAATTTAATAGGAAACTGATTGCTTATAGAATTACTGAGTAAGCCACTAAAATACTAAACCCAAATCTCTGGAGAAATTATTCTACCTGTCTGGGGAGCAGCTTTTGGAACAGACTGTTCTGTTAAGTAGCCAAAAAGCTGAAGAATTCTTGCTTTTAACTGACAAAACTATTTTTTTTCCAATGGCAAATTTGGCCCTTGTTTTTATCTTGGCTATGTATTTTTAAAATAAAAAACTGTAGCTCTGATTATATTCTTGGCATTTTATGCAGACATCATCTAATTTGATGTTAGCATATACTTAGCATATAATTCAAACAAGGATTTATATCTATGCTGTCATGGCCCAGGAATCCGATGCAGAGTCTAAATTTGAAGAAGCTGCTCCAGCAGAACCTGTGGAATGTCAGCCTCAGGGGACACAAAGCCAAGAATCACCTGGGGTGATCCAGCACAGGTAACCATCTGAACAGCTGGAGGAGTCAGATGATGATGATATCAGGCTTCCAGCCTACCCTAGCAAATAGAGCTAATTGCAGAGCAAATACATTTTATGAGGCTCCTTGCCAATCAAGGGTGTAATCACTTGATTGAAGGAAGCTACTGCAGCCTGATTTAAAGGACACCACTGATCCATCATCCCTTGTTGGAGTCAACCACCTGACCTCTGGCACTTGAAGATGTTCATGTGGATTCTGCTTGTGAAATTCTGGACTGCCTGACAATCCTGACCTGGATCTTGACTTTCTGGACTGGATTTTGGCTATTCTTCTGTGTGCTCCTATTGAAAGCAAAACCATTCAGGCAAGCTTATTTCAAAACTCTCTTTTGGCTTGCATTTACTATTTGTGGTTATCTCTTTGACTTGAAGTAAACTATTAATTTCCATGGTAGCCTTGTGAATATATGATTGAAACCAGAAGCAGGATGTATGCTGAGTTCTGATGTTCTTAATAGAAATTCAACCATTAGAAATCTTGAATGAGAGATTGTATTCTGAATGATTCATGAAGTTTCATCTATGCCTTTTCTTTGAAAAAGGGTTTGCTGAAAGTAAAGTTTTTCAATGTTGAAAAACTGGTTGGTAAATCTCTATAATTTTCTGGACCACCTAATTGAATTATCTCTATCAAGTGATATTTCATCTTCATGAATATGCACTAGAAGTATAGCTTCACAGCTTTAGCTCTCATTGTAAGGGATTGCTGTCAAGGAGATAAGTTTTTAATTGGTAATCTGTTGAATAAATGTGGGGTATGATCAAATAATAATACCCATACCTTTTCCATTCAAGTGAGTGAATTGTTCTTCAAGATCATATGAGATCTTCAAGAATACCCCATTGGAGGGGGGATCACCTGGGCCACCTGTCTCTTGTTTTCTTAAATGAAAGAATCAAAGATAATATGAATGGTTGGGCATAAAGTACGGTTTTAAAATGGAAATTAAGTCTTTGCCATTAGATCTCATTCAGGCACTGAATACAAGGATTCAGTCTGAACTTGTAAACATAAACAGATTCAGGAAATAATAATCAAATATGACCTAACAGCTGTCATTGTTTTGATTCATTAATTTATATAGAGAAAAATGTACAGTATATTCATTGTCAAAAAGGAGCAATAACTTACTTTCAAATTGATGGTCATTTCCAGATGGTCACACATTATGTTGAATTCTGTTTCATACAATTTAGAACAAAGTAAAATTCTGGCTCCTCCATGTGATTCTTCATGGCAACTTGATAATAGACATGGACATGCTTTACGAGTTGACACACTCTTTGGTTAAATATGGCTTGTAATGCATAAGAATGACCAAGAAATTCCAGCAACCCCCTTTCTTGAATTTCTTTTAAAACAACGTATCTATTTTATTCACTAAGCAGGTAGAGGAAATGTCATGTCTTTTGGAACAAAAGCCATATACGTGCCAAGAACTTAAGGAAATATCCTTTTTGAAATATTTCAGGCCATGACAAATAAGGAAAGGAACTGCTGAGTCAGTGGATCATTGGCTAAGACAAAGAAATCAAGATCTCTATGTTTCAGATATTGAAGTCAGGATTCTGCAACATCTGAGGGATAGGACCACAGTTTGAATCTCCTTGATGTTGGTCTCAGTTAATAACTATTTTTGTATTGCAGGTAGTGGGTAGCTGGTTAATTCCAGTAAATTCATATTTTTTTTGACAATTGTACAATAGAAAAAGGAACTTGGAGTTGATTAGCAGAAGACTATGGACATTTGCTTCTGTTGGAGCCCTGGAAGTCATTCTGACATCTGATTAAGAAATCTAAGGTAATATAATCTCTTTTACATTGTTTAATAATTGTGAGCTGTTGACTAACAGAGCTTTAAGAGGATTGACATATACATAATACCCAGTTAAGTCTTGTTTAAAAGTTTTAGACTTTAAAGGATGAACTGGGATTATTATACCTGAGATAATTGATCTCTAAGCTAAATGCTTTGCATAAATAAAAACAATCTCTTCAGGTACGGTTTCAGAAGAGACAGTTTTAAAACTAGGCTTCATTTTTTTTCTTTCAAGAGTTACCTTGTTAGATTTGGTGTGATTTTCTTTGTATGTGGGTACACTGAAATTATGCCTACTTTTCCTTTCTGATATTGGTGGTCTAGTACCAGCATGTTAAATACATGATCTGATTAAATTTGAAATGAATCTGAAAATCTCATTTTTAAGCAGCATTCAAGTTAACAAGATTTAAGTTCTTGAGTGAGTTACCAATGACTTTCTGTGCTTGTGAGCTGAAATGGTCTTATCTGAAACTTGTCCTGTCCTCAGGTACTTTGGATAATAGGTTGACCCCTCTTTTATGTGGCAGTCCTTCAATTATGGAAGACTGCTATCATGTCATCCCTAGTCTTCCTGTTTGTTATATACCCAGTTCTTCTAACCGTTCCTTATATGTTTTAGCCTCCAGTCCCTTAGCCATCTTCTCTGCACTCACTAATCATCCCTCTAATCATCTTCTCTGCACTCTTTCTAGAGTCTCAACATCTTTTTTGTATTGTGGTGATCAAAACTGGATGCAGTATTCCACGTCTTGTCTTACCAAAGCAGGATAAAGTGATACAGTGATACAGTTACATGACCTTGATACTATCCCTCTGTTGATGCAGCCTAGGACTGTAATGCTGTCTTACTTTGTCTACTAGTACTCCTAGAGCCTTCTCACAGTTATTGCTGTTGAGCCAGGTACCATTATAATACGGCCCTGCTTGTTTTATACAGAAACCTTTATCTATGGTTAGATTTAATGTTCTGCCCTCCATCATTTTAGGAGGAATATAGAATAGCAAGGAAAACATTGCTCTTTTTTACTGGGATGACATAATATTTTCTTGTATTTTATTGTGGTATCCATTCTTGACTTAATAATCACTTTGTCTTTTAATCATCTGCGTAGGTCAGATGAAAATATAATCTTATTACTAGCTTACCTGTCAACAGAAACCACTGGGAGGGTCACAAGGTTTTATTTGCTTGCAACTGCTATAAGGGTGTAAATGATTTAGTTCTCACTGCTTCTGTAAACCATAAAAGTTGTCAGGAGTTGATATAAGTGACACAGCCCAACTTCGTTGCTGATTAACTATTACTTTGTAACTATTATTTTTTATTTTACTGGAGTTTTTTCTTTGTATACATTGAGAGAATTGGGATTATTATACCTAGGGTAACTGGTCTATAACCTTAAATAAGTATAATAAGTACACTATGTAGTAAAAAGATAAGGGTTAGCATGCTTTCAGATTATTACTACAAAAATTACTGAAAAAATAGACCTATGTTGCAAAATGAGATATATAATCTAGAGTTTGTCTTTGTAAACTGCATTGCAAGATTTAGCTGTTTTGTGCTATATCACAGAGTCCATTGGGGTTGGGTGGTTATAATAAATTTAAATAAATAAATGCATACATGAGCATTTTTCAATGTAATCATTTGTTTATGTACAGCAATATTGATCAAGGATTTGAAAAACTTTTTACAATAGTCAGATTGGGAGCAGCTGGAACTTCTAAAAATGTTATTGTCAGCTTGTGGATCCATGATTTGGTTGAAGCCTATTGTAAATCAGAAATTCCCTACCTCCTTCAAATTATAGCATACACAAATACCCTCTATTTGCTCTCCTTTAATAATGCTCTCTTTGTGCTAGATTATAAGGGAATGAACAGGCTGGGGGGAAAAACACTCCAGAAATGACTACAGTACCCTTGTTCAATTTCAGACAAATATTTGGAGACGGATTTATGCAAGAAAGGAAAATCATGAATGTTGATTTGAATCTGATTTTTTCAGAAGTTGAAGCGTCAGTAAAATAGACTGCCGTATTTTTCAGAGTATAAAATGCACCTTAGTTTTTGGGGATGAAAATAGGGGGGGGGGAATCT
>JANHFT010004838.1:80546-91354 GCA_032467955.1 Pseudoxenodon macrops
ATCTGCCTACCAGGTATTCATCTGGCTAGCATCTTTAGTCTGGTCAGCTTCAGCACATTATTTTATCCCTGGTTAGGGCTGAAAAAAAAGCTTCTTCAGAGGCAGTAGCAATGATAAAAGCCCGCAAAGCCGGAAAGATCGTTAGCACCTCGTTAGGTCTGAAAAAAAGCTTCGAAAAAGCTACATTCAGAGTATAAGACGCAGCCAAATTATCCGTCTCTTTTGGGGGGGGTGAAGTGCATTTTATACTCTGAAAAATACATTAGCTCATTGTCTCATTAGTTTAGTTATGGTTGATGGAACATGTCACATAAGTTCCTAGGTCAAGAGATTAGGCAACAATAAAAGGAAACAGTAAGAGGGAGAGCAGAAGAAGCTTCTTGGATGAGAAGCGAAACGTGTTCAAAGAAAAACCAGAAAGTCCAGTTGCCTCTTGGAAAAAAAACACCTTTGGGACAACCATGACCTGGATGACTGAGAATCTCCATAAACAACAGGGAAAAATATATTTCCCCCTAACCCTCATAGTCTCTCTACTCACAAGCAACGGTAGCCTGATATCAACAATAATTTTTAGTTTATAGGCAAATCGATTGATCTTTAAACCCAATATTCTTTGTCCCACCCCATTTCATCATGGCATTTCACATACTGTAAGAGGTTAAACTTTCTTTCTTTGGGGGTGTCCCTTTCCTCTTTGTAATTTGGACTGGACATGGTTAATTCGGAAATGAGTTCTATTTAGCAGTATTGATTCGAAGGAAGGTTAAAGTTACAATACAAGAATTCCAGCAAGTACTCTACTTTCAAATGAATATGTCGGTAATGTAATGTGGGAAAAGTATGATCTGTTTTCTTGTGGTTTTCTCCAGGCAAAGGGCTTAAAGTTAAAGCTTATCATTTCCATGATGGTGGAACAGTCTGCATCTGATTATTGTTTCAGTTACTATGAGTCTTAACTGCTGCAACTGCTGTGATGCTGCCATTCATAGCATACAGTGTTTGAAGAAAGAGACTGGCAGTGGAGCTTTGGGGAGACCCAGCATGAAAACAGAATAAGTTCAATTTTACTTGTTTCACACCATATAAAAGCGGTTACTCTTAGTACCATCTCTCTTGGCACCAAAAATACCTACTTCCCTCCCTATAATTTTTTCTTCCATTCCCACAGGGCAATGGAAATGGGATAGAAGAACTGGCACCCTCTTGATCAACCCACAGCTTTACTCGGAGCTGCACTGCATCCCCTAAGCATTGGAGTGGGGCCTTTAACATACATGTCAAGTGATCTTCCAGAAAGCTGGTGGACACAGCTGACCTTTACCAGTTGTGTTATCTTCCCCTACACATATATCACCACTTGCTTACTGTCCAGAAGATTGCTGGACATGCATCACCATCTAAAAGACTATGAGTTTGGCATTGCTGTGCTGAAGGATTGGGGAATGTAGCTTTTCAACTGGCACCCCCAAGTCAAGCTGTGGTCTGTTGTTTGAACTTTTTTCCACTTCCATTCTCATGTGGGGATTAAACTCTCCTGTGGGGGAGTTTAAATCAAGAACCCAAGAGAGCTACTTTAGCCAACAGATCTAGATCTATTTTACCCATTTCTCTTTTCTTGGAGGCAAAGGGGGAAGTAGAGAGATAGGGTCAAGAGTTGCTCCACCCAGTGTTTTCTTTCTTTGCAAAGTCAAGTGGGTGAATCAAAGTTTTCATCAGTTCCTCATGATAGAGAAAACCCTCCTGTCTTCCTCTGCTGACCCTATTATTCTACCTGCCACCCATGGCAGAAGAAGCTGGTAAGAGAGCAGTTCCTTTGGAGATTGTCCTCTGATCCACTGGTGAGATTCAAATAATTTAACAACCGGTTGTCTGCCCTAATGATTTCTTCCAACAACCAGTTCACCAAACTGCTCAGAAAGGTAACAAGCAGTTCTCCCAAAGTGGTGCGTACTGGCTGGATCCCACCACTGCTCTGATCCCAGAGAATTGATAATTCCATTGAATTGAGAAAGTGAAGATTCTAACAGAAGATTGTTATTGTTTTTTTCACTCATGTTTCAGTTTTATTCTATGTTAGCTGCTCAGAATGACTAAAATGGGCAAGCATATACATTTGCTAGACAAACAAACATAATAGTCACTAATGGTAAAAGGTTGCAAATAAATCCAAAATAGGTTCTACATGTTCTTCCTATTGTATTGGAAAAGGCTCTAGTAAGAGAATCTTGAAAATTTGACCTTTTCTTTCCCGACCTTGTATACAGAAGAGAGTAATGGGAGAGTCAGTTTGAGAATTATTTATTTATTTTGTAATAACTGTCAAATCTGACAGATTGTTCTTTTTCCAAGCTTAAAATCAGGTTTGCTACCTGTTGCATTCCTTCTGCAAAGTCTTCTCTGTGATTGTGCCTAATTTATACCTAATATTTTTGTAGAGACATAGAGACATTATAGAGTTTGTTTAAGAAAACAACGCCTCTTATCAACTATTGTTCCATGCCCCAAAAATGTACTGTGGTTATATGAATATTTATAATCATTTATGCCAGCCCATTCCTATACTCCTGTTTAACTCAGAGAGTGTAATGTATTATGTAAACCTAGGAAACATTAGAAATGGAAAAAAATATCTGTGTTTTAATCCCAAATCTAATTTCTCAAATACACCTGGACCTATCCCTCCAGGTCAACCTATGCTAGCTAAAATTGCTATTTTCTATTTGTCTGGAAAGGTCTTTCCCTGTTCAACGTCCTCTGGTTTTAGAGATAAAATGTCTACTAAATTCCTTTCTTCCTGCCCAGATGGTGATGGTCTTCAAGCTTGAAGGACTGCATGTTTGTTAACTGGCTTGGGGCAGATTAGCATCGTAACAGAGTGGAGACTTTCTCCTGTTGCCTTATCTTAGTTTCCCTTGTTGCAATACCTAATGTCATATGGCCTCTTTAGGATAACCTCAATGTTTTGCAGACATAGAATCGGGACTTTGTCATTTGGTGCCTTTCCAAGTATTTAAATGATCTCTCTGACATTATTGTCCAATTTTCAGTCTGAAAGTAGGTAGGGATCTATCACATGTATGAGTGAGATTTAATACTTTCTGGCAGCTGAGTTCTTTGAATTTCTAACTGGGTTGGATATATTTTAAGGAGGCATATAACTGTTTGCTGTTTTCCACTTTAGAATGAAAGCAAGAAATAATGCTCTGGTTTTTCTGCATTATAAAGAAGGCTGAAGTACATTCAGCCCAATGATCTATGGGGGGAAATGCCTAGATGTTTATATCTGCACTCTTGTATTTATTTTATAAAACTTCAATAGCATTCTCTCAAAAATATTTTGGGCAGTGCAGTATAAAACATGAAGATAACATGCTCGTACAGCCCTAATCCAATAAAGAACAACTTTAGCATTCTCTCCAGCATAAAAACAACAACACAATCAGCTACGGTTGCCAAGTCACCAATGGATTTGAGTGTCAGACTTCCAGTTAAAAACGAAACCCTTAAGTGCTTTGCTAATAAAAGAGAAGAGGATATATATTGTGCAGGCTTTCTTTTGCAGATGTTAGAAGGAAGAACATTCATCTGTAATGCTCATATGTTGAACATTCTAGGTGAAACATTTCCTGCATTACGGTCCGTCCATCGCCCTTCAACACTGAGATTGACAAAGTAGGACCAGAGCATGGATTTGTAATTTCACTGGTAGTTTGTTTATGCTTTTCTTTAAATGAGTGTATACCCAGTGGCATCAAGCCTGGAACATACAATATATTCAGATCTCCTTATTTTGGCGTTGATTTTTTTAAAAAAAATTGTTATCAGAAGAGGCTTTCTTTTGGCTTTGACATTTTTATCTGAAGAGGAAAAGAGCGAAGGAAAGGGAGCGCAACAAATGCCCATAGTGTGGCACGGGAATTGGTATTTAATAAAGAAGCTGCACCGTGAACACCTGAAGTGATTAAGGAGACACTTCCCAAGGGACAGGAAACACAAATCTATTTGTAGTGATCACAACTGGTTAGGAAAGGTGTTCAGTAGAGAAAGATGTTTGTAGGCCATGCAATATAAGGAGGCTTGAATTATTATTCACACATTTTCCCCAAGGCCATTACAGCAATCATTTTAAAGAATTGCTACATGCAGTATCTGACTCACTATGAAAACCAGGCCTGGAAATCACCTCCACAGAAGGCTAAAGTTATTTTTATTGATATTAACTATAATAGCAGATGCTTTTGAATCAGATTGTGATATACCGCCTCTTTTTTTCTTATCCTTCGACAAGCTAGGGAGAAGTCTTCCTGTGTATCTACTGAATGTCATCTTGTTTTGAACTTTAAAAAATGTTTCATCTTCTTTTTGCCTTGGTAATGGTTCCTGCATGTTTCCAACAATATCATTTACCTGAATCTCTACAGGCAGTCAATGGCAAGTAAAATACAAGTATTCCAGCTCCGCTTTACGTTCACCAAAGCATCCTTGCATTGTATTACTGAAATCTGATAGTCAAAGGCTGATTGTCAGTATTGTTAATATCTGTATATAATCCTAAATTAAGATGAAATGATTAGAATATTTCAACTCTTCTCACCTTGGTATAATCAGCTTGTTGTCTGCTACACACAGGGACATGGTTTATGAGGCAGAAAAATACAAAGTAGGGTCCCTAATGGGGAAAAAATAACATTGCTCACCCCCATTTAAAATTATAATTTTCTTTCATATGAATAGGTGGGAGTGAGACTTACAGAGGCACACGTAAGATCTGTCTCATATTACTAGCTAAGCAGGGATTTTACTTTTCAACTAAGGGTTTTAATATCATTTAATGCCTTTAGCTTTACTATTTAAGTAAGCAGATAAAAAGACAGATTTTTTAAAAGTCAGTTTCAGAGCATGCTTTAAAAATGGCCTTTGCAGAGACAGTTTAGAAAATGCACCTGTGTGATTAGGGTTGCTACAGTAATTAAAATTCAGAGTATGCTTCTTGTTAACCCTTAATACAGGGTGATGCTAGAAGAGAACTGTTCTTCATCTTCATTTCCCACACTACAGTTCCAGATTTTTTTTCTTTAAAAAAAAAAGTGTCTTGAGGTAGTTAAATATATTGAATTTTCATTGGGGAAGAATTTTGCATCAGCTATACTTGCACTGAGTAGAACAAAGACTCAACATGCTCAAATATGAATTCATTAATAACGAAATATGCATTTTCAAGACTCTCATTAGCTGTTTCTTATTAGAAGGATAAATTGGTAGTGGAAGCATCTTTGAAGTTAGGAATTCAGGGAAATAACTTAAGTATGATTTATGGCCAAAACAAAGGATTTTGCTGAGTCAAATGAAATAGAGATCCTCGTGGGCTTGTTAAGCAATTGGTGCCCACTCATACTTCCAGACCTGTACTGCAAAGGTATCTTGTAGCATGTGGCTCAGGTGCTGACTCAGGTGGCATAGCAGATTGTGCATCTTCATTCATTACCTACAGTGTTATATATTGGTATTGATACCATCATTGTTGTGACACACAATATGTGTCCTCCCGCTGCTATGCTCACCCACCTGCCAACAAGCTTCATTTGCTACAGTACCGGAAGCACAATATAAGACCAAAAATTCGATTTGTCTGAAATGGGCTTTGAAAATTCTGCACCAATCTATGGGCAAAAAAGCTGGATGGATTTCTCCTTTCCCTGCGTTCCAGGAAAAGGAGAAGTTTTCCAACAATTTCTCAAGGTACGATTCTACCTTTGCAGTCACAAATGGTGCTCTGATGAAAAGGCCAATAGAGAAAACTGGCTTGACTTCCCATGACAATTGAAATATAGGGATCAAGAAGACTGTAGACCATTGAAAAGAAAGTTCTACAGTGAAAGATAGAAGATGAACACAGACATACATTCTCCCTCAAATTTATTCTCCCCATGAGAATTTCTCAGAATTTGTATTCCCTTCTGGAAAAATTGCTAAAGAATCAAAAAACAAAATATACAAGAGAATCCCCCCCAATGTTTAATTAGTTTAATTTTTGAATTGAAATGGTAGTAATGAAATTGGTGCGGAAATGTCGTTGGTGGAGACACTTTTCAGAATGTCAATTTCATGCTTTGCTCCAAGCAATGGCCTTTTCATCAAAATTAAGGCATTGCGGTGAAGTGGTCTAGAATATCTGCACCGCGTTGTAAAACTGTTGAAAGCCAGATGGGAAATCTTTAGTTTCCTAAGAACTAGGTCCCCCATCAAGGCATCTCCTAAGGGCATCATGACAGCAATAAGTGAGTTGTAGCTCCTTGATGCCCAGCCAGGGTTTACAAATAGAAACAGTTGAGATAGAGAAGAAAGAAAGGTGGCTGTGTTTAATTTCAATTGGGAATGTTGTTGACCTCAGTAAATTGTGTAGAGTCAAGCTATGATCCCAAGGAAACCCCTCTGGATCCTTGTGCTTTGCCACAGCAGCTTTACAGTGGTAGACCTTTCCTGAATATCCCTGGGTGGTTTAATATACTGAAACATGCATGGGAAAGACATGCAGGCTGTAGTTGAAATGTTTGATTTAACCAGCTACTTTGATGCTGTGCCTGTCTCTTTGTTTGGATATGAAGCCACTGATGTCCTTCTGCAAGGCAAGCTAAATCCTTTGATGCCAAACAGATGGTCCTTTCTCTGGGGCAGCATGTATTGAATTAATTTTCACTTTCTTAGCCTTGGAGGATTAAGGACCCTGATGTCAAATGTTCAGGCACTTATAGGCAACATAACTGCCTGGATAACTTTTTCCGATTGCATAGTTTCTATACTAGGCAAGGCATGGAAGAATTAGTTTGACTTATAAAGATGTATCAGCATACATTTAAGTTCCATCTCTACTAAGGAATTGAAGTAACTAAACCTGTTGCATATCTACCAGGACTTCTTTGTCCAGTGCCCAGTATGGATCTGATATAAGTGGAGTTTGACCTCTGATTTGCAAAACTACTATATGTGAATGAAACACATTTAAAACAGAGTTATTGTATTCCAGTTTCTTTGGTTCGAACATGAATGGAAATGGCAAACATCTCAATAGTTAACTTAACTGTTCTTCAATGCTAGATGCATACTGTGGATGCAAATACAGATACAGAAATATATATTTCAGTGACAGAGCAAAGTCACATGCCTGGCAATAGGAAACGAAGTTGGCATTTTCCTTTTGCCAAATGATCAAGTCTCACTGAACCTGCTCAATCCAAATGGTGCATCTTCAAAATTATAAATTGAACTGAGTAATCAGGCAAACATTCTATCGCAGACGAGTACAATACTTCTGCTTCTGTGATTCATTATGTACGTGATACAGAAAATCTGGGCACACATGGCTTGGTTCATCATGACTGATCATTGCCAGGGAGGAATATACTGTTCATGGAAGGTGTGGGAAGAGAGAAGGACTTCTGAGTTGGACTGAGGGTCAAAGTGAGGATAGAACTCCAGTGGCTGAGATTTATTTTATACTGAATGTTTCCTTTAATAAAAGGAAGATGAGTAAATATCACTATTGGAAAGATAAATGATCCTTTCTTTATAGGCTGTGACTTGAATTTCACCCCCGGAATGAAAAAGACCGTTGCATTTTATCTATGTGGGCACTTATGTCTGACGGACATCTCAGTTGTAAGGGGGATAATTGTAGAATGTTTATTTATTTCTTCTAAAAGTATAAAAACACTAAAACAATTTAAATATTTTTAAATAACAAAAGCATCCAAATTAAATATATGCAGCAGCTGAGATAAATAACTAGTTAACAGTAAAGTCAAGAAATGGGGCCCTTAGCACATTCAAAGCCCCAGGCTTGGGTACACAGCCAAGTTTTAAAAACCTTACGAAAGGCTATAAGGGTTAAGGATACTCTGATCTGCAAGGGGAGAACATTCCATAGAGCAGGGGCTATTGCTGAAAAGGCTTGTCTTCTATTCACTGCCAAGCCAATACTCAATAATAAAGAACATTAAAAAATAATAATAAGACAATAGTTCACTGAGAACCATTCAACATGTAACCAGAAACATGAAAATGGTCTTATCCATAGCCTGACCCAATGCCAGCGGAATAATCAAACCGTTGTCATTTTACACCAGGCCAGTAGAGTTGGGATTGTCCAAATCTCAGGGTAGATATTGACCCAACGGGCAGGTGGCAAAACATAGAAAACATTTTTCCTGGATTCCACCGGTTTCTACCGGTTCAGACCGGTTCTACCGAGTAGGTAGTAGGCCCCTGGTGACGTTACGGACCCGGTTCTTGTCCGTGGACGCCACCATCGTTTTTGGGGAATATTTTTTTGGGGGAAATTCTTTTGAATTTTTTTCATTTCCCCCCCTTCTGCGCATGCACAGAAGTTGAGTTTCCAGCAATGCACATGCGTCACCATCTTGTTTTCGGCCTTTTTTTGGGGGGGATTTTATGCCTTTTTTCCTATTGCGCATGCGCGCGCCCACAAGGCGCTATCGCCGGCGAGGTAAGTTAGAACCTACCCCTGATTCCAATAGGTGGCAGAGTTTCATAAATGGGACCGGGAGCCTGCCCATCTTGTAAGACTTATCCCTGTGTATGGAACTTAGTTTCCAAATAAGCATATGGACCATTTGTTAGGTTTGAAGTACCCTGAGAAAAAAAGCTCAATTGCTTTAAGGCATTAAGTCTTTAGTGAACATGTTTCTTAAATCAGTCACACTTTATTTACAGGTTGACATAGCAGTCATATACAATGCGCTTGTATATTAGAGGTAATATATAACCGCAATATCTCGTAGTCATGATATCTTTTAAGTTCCATGAATTTTCCTAACCCTCTTTTAAAGTCATTCATGTGGCAGCTATCACTACATCTTGTGGTAGCACATTTCATAATCTAACAATATATTCTTTTATTGGTTCCATTGTTTAACTGTTGGATGAACCAGGTTTTAGCATAATAACAGAGGAAAAACCGTGTCCACTTTTTTTGGATGTATCATTTATGTACTTTTTCATGCAGCACTGTATGCTCATCTTTGCCTTTTCTTAGAATAAGCCTTTCATCTGATCGTGGAATAACTTCAGAGTAACATCTGCCAGACAAGAGTCCATATCACTTGGGATCTTGGATGCCTGCAGCATGTGAGTTAGCTCTGAAACCTACTTTAATAACTGCTTTCTCTAAATCATTTTCACATACTGGTTTATTGGCAGACGTACACTGTTATTTCATAAAATAGCAGTGATTTCCTTCTTTAGGGGCTGCCAAACATAAAGTTTAGCTGTATGTATTTGAAATTTCAAGTGTAAATGTAGGCTTTTTACTATGACACCCAGATACATTCTCTGACTGAAGGTTTAAATAAATCCAGTAAGATTTGGTAAGATACTTACAGATTATTACTTACAGACTATTGTGCAAGGCAGTTGCTGTTTATGAGGTTTCTATCTTCAGACAGTTAAAATGCAGAAGAGTAACAGAATAAAATGCAATCTATGAAAACTTTGTCATAAATGACAATGATAATAGTCACCATCAGTGTTTCCTTATTATTGTTGCATAAAAAACACTGTTCAACATGTAATAATTGCAGGGATTATGATACATTATTATGGAACTTGTCCCATATAGCATCTTTTTATTGCTGTTGATTCACATTATTAAAAAAAAGAGTGAGAGGGATGGTACTTTATATGCTATATATAAGATTCCTAGGTGACCATCTGCCTAGGTCAGTGGTGGCTAACCTTTTTCTTGTGTGCCAGAAATGGCAGCGGAGCGTGTGCGCACGCTCTCCCCCATGCACACTGCACTGAATATGCTTGCACGCCCCCCACCATTGGGGCATTTTTTGCCCTCTAGAAGGTTCAGGAGTCCCAACGGGACTTCCGGTTTGCCCATTGGGCTGTTTTTCAGCCTCCGGAGACTTCAGGTAAGCCTGAAGGTGAAAATTGGCCCTACGGGCAAACCGGAAGTCACTGGTTTCCCTGAAAACTCCTGAAGCCTCCGGAGAGTGAAAAACAGCCGAAAATCAAGGCCGAAAATCAGCTGACATGACAGGGCAACGCCTCGCATGCCCTCAGAAATGGCTCCATATGAAATTGCACCATAGGTTCACCATCAGATTAGAAAAGGAATAAATTAGAATAGAATCTATTCTATTCTAATTTATCCCACAAGATCCTGAACTTTATACCATTTTATACCATTCCTCAAAAGTTCAGGATCTTGTGGGATAAATTAGAATAGTGAAGATATCCCCACTAACGCAATGGTAGCACGGAAAATCTTAAGAGTGTGCTGAAATGTGTAAGCTGACTATGGAAATACAGGACAAAGAGGATTCGGAATACAATGCAATATGAAACAAATGGTATGGATGTTTGGAAAATAACCCAAAATTAAAACATTGCCATACAATACAATAGGAAATAATATTGTTAACAATAACGACAATACTAAATGTAACAGAATGTAGACCTAACAACTCGCTTCTTGTATGTGGATTCAAACAAAATTGTATATAGTAGAGAGGAGTTGTGAGATTAGATCAAAATAAGGATAAGTTAAGAACAAGAGAAAATCTGTACATAAATAGTAAAACCGTTAAAAAAGAAAAGCTGTAAAAGGAAATATATGTACGTGTATATAAGGTTTTTGAATTTTCTGTTTGTTTCTTGTATGTTTATTGTATGTAAGTTTTTGTATGTTGTTTTTTAAAAAAATGTAATAAACATTATTTAAAAAATAGAAAAGAAACTGCTTTGTTGGTTTGCCCACTATAAGAGAGAAGAGTTCAGCT
>JANHFT010004838.1:91454-104074 GCA_032467955.1 Pseudoxenodon macrops
AAGGTGAAAAATGGCCCTAAGGGCAAACCGGAAGTTCGGGAACTGCATCACCATGGCTCATGTTGGGCTGCATGAGCTCCGGAATGGTCAGAATTAATGGAGCCTGACAGGACAGACCGAAACAGAAGGCAACTGCAACTCAGTTGCTCTCCCACACACATGCACAAGAACATTCTGCTGCAGACAAAATGACCATCCCTGCACGTGCCCCTTTTCCCCATCTGTGTCTTTCCCCCAGACTTAGTTAGTTGTGTGCTGGTCATTTACAGAAGGCAAAACGGGGTCTGTCCATCACTATGACTGGTGGGTGAAAAAGTCTTCCTGGCGGCATTTGGTTGTTTAAATATGGTAAATCATTGGGAAGAGTGCACGGCTATCTCCCCCCCTTTCATCCCTCCCAACTTCCTTTCCAACCCTGCCGCTTTGGCAGACAATGCAGCCCAGCCTTGGTGAAATTCGTCTCCTTCTGCTTGGAGGATGCTCGGTTTGTGGCTCTCCCTCCCAAGGAAAAGCAACTGATGCGTGTCCCCCGAGCATTCCACCTGTTCTGAAAAGGAGCCAGGATTTGACAATGGGCTACGCTGGGCAAGAACTCACCATGCCGATCCCACTTCATGGCTGCACAGACAGCCCGCACCAACCACTGCTCAGAGGTCCCGCAACAGTCCCCTCCCCCAGTCCCAAGTCGACAGAGCTAGACTGGCAAGAATTCTTTTTGCAGCCGCCATTGAGAAAGGGTGCATGAACTAGGGTTTGCAGGAGCGGCCTTTGCGAGGCCATTCTGCATGGGTAACAGGTGGTTGTGGGCCATGTTCCCCCCTTCGCTCCCTCATCTTGCCTTCTCATTTTGTGTTGTTTGTGCGGCAGCTGTGCATGCGTCTAAGTATTTGGGGGAGGTTATTTTTGGTGGGGGCTTATTCTAGCTCATGCGCTCGAAAGCCCAATTGGGCTTATTATCCGGACATTTCCTAGTTTCAGGGAAACACGGTAGTGGAGTAGACAACTGTCTGTCCCTCATCAGAGGAAATCAGCTGCCTATCAGTACCACTGCCAGTCAGCAACTGACCCTCCTGTGTTTGTGTTGGCAAGCAGCTCTCTGTCTAGTTGACCACCTCAATGCCTGAGGGGCCTGTGACAGCATCATGCTCAGCCCCTGGTGTGCCTTCCCTGTCGGATGGTTCCAGTTCCAACTCCTTCTCCTCCTCTGAACTGGGCTCCAAGGGGTCCATGAGATTATCCTCCCACCAAAGTGGTACCTATTTATCCACTTAAATTTACATGCTTTTGAAATAGGAGCGGGTGCAGGTAACAGGAGCTCACTCTGTCACAATGTACTTGGTCTCAAACCGCCAACCTTCTAGTCGACAAGTCCAGCATCTTAACAGCTCAGCTGCTGTTTCTCTGTATGCAGGATAGTTTTCAATAATGAAAATTACAACAGGACAAGCAACTGCAAAGATGGAGAAAGGCCCTCATTAGAGACCTGCTGCACAGGGAAGTCACATCTCATCCAAATGGATTTTCTCCCTTGAGCATAATGAGACATGGGAAATAAGCCAAGGAAGTAAAGTTTGGAAAGCTTATTGAATAATACACATATATTCCTCTCACTCCAGTGAAGCACTACATTAGAAAAGGCTACAAATAATTCAAAAATATTTTTTTTAATGGCAAGAATGCTTACCTGTGATGCAAATATGGATGCAGCCAAGTAGAGGAACAGATAGCTCCCAATTAGGGATTCTATTTGTATAAATCTAAAATCTCAATCACACTGAATCTTCCCTGTGATGGCATTTCATTCAAAAACCCAGAAGCAGTGAACAGAGCTTGGCAGGTATGATGTGTTTGTGTTTATTTCTTGCTGCTTATTCTCATTTATTTATGCATTTTGATTGAACAGAACATGTCTAATGTCTATTATCATAAAATACATGTACAGACATAAACCATCACTGCATTGTACCGCAGAAGCTGATTTAATGGCATCCCTTTCCATTTTATTCTTGAGTAGTGCATGGAAAATCAAGGTACACAGTATAAATACTAATAAGAAGGCTTGGCTGAGCTAAGTGATAGCTCCCCATCTCTCATTTCTAGCCAGGTTGTCACAGAGAGAGAGAGAGGGAAGGAAAAAGAGAGAAACTTAATTTGCATTCTCCCCCAGTTAGGGTCTGTCTCTTTTCTAGAACAAACTGAGCCCGCAATTCCTTATACCAATTCTTTCACCATGCTAGGACTGCTCAGAATTCCCCACTCTCATCGCCAAAGAATTATTGGGAATTATAATTGAGTCCATTTAAAAGACATTGGGCATTTCTCCTTTTTGTATCCATAACATCTATGTCATTTGACAGATAGACCTATTTCTCCAAAACGAACCCAAATAAGGTTGTAAGCTATTATTTGACATAGATGTAAAGGAACAAAACAAATTTCCTTGGAATTCATTCCTATTTAACATAATTTGACTTTTGAGTATAAAACAGCAATTTGCTTTTTAGAATGATTAAATATTAAACAACTGCAATCTTAGTCCGTTTTCTGTGCAATGGCTTACATTTGTTCGAGCTGTATCAAATGAGCAGACTTCAATATGTTTGCAGAATTGGAAATAGCCTTAAGTAAAAATAGGTAGGCAAGCAGCCATTTGTATTTTCTACTCTTTTTTTCCCCCAGTAGCGGTGTCACCTGTCTTAAGACTTGTGTGGCAATAATGAGAAGGTAGCATATCATTATATTGCAACTTAGCAAGGATATGGAAGAAAAACGGCAGGGAAGACTATATTGATGGCTTCTAGATGTCAATTTTCTTTTGTATCTAAACAATAGTTTTTGGAAAAATAATAAATAACCAGAAAAAGAGAATCACGATAGCAATAGCACTTAGATTTATATACTGCTTCACAGTCCTTTACAGTCCATTTTAAGCATTTTACAGAATCAGAAAATTGCCCCTGATAATTTGGGCCCGCATTTTCCTGACTTGGGAAGGATGGAAGGCTGAGTCAACCTTGAGCTGGTCAGGATCGAACTGCTGGCAGTTAGCACACTAATATCTTATTGTGACATAACACAACGAGATTTGTGTGTACTAGAGAGTATCCTTTTCAGATCTGGATCACTACTGGTAGATATTACAGTAGCTATTAAAAAACCTTTTCTGACATTGCACATCCTACAATATCTTTAATGTATATGTCAGTAATTATAACATCACACAATTAGATAGCGGCATCTAGCTGACCTTGGTTGACCTTTTAAAAGCTAAGCAAGGTCAGATGGAGTTAATACTTAAGAGACTACAAAAATTTTTAGGGCTATATGCGAGATAGCTAAGAGCTGTGGTGGCGCAGTGGTTAGAATGCACCATTACGAGACTAACTCACTGTTCACTCCAGGGATTTGAGCCTCACGGCTGAAGGTTGACTCAGCTTTTCATCCTTTCCGAAGTTGGTAAAATGATGATCCAGGTTGTGGGGGCAATTTGCTGACTCTGTAAACTGCCTAGAGAGAGCTGTAAAGCACCGTGAAGCAGTATATAAGTCTAAGTACTATTGCTATGGCTAGATATCTACAAAAGATGACAATGGTGAACCACTTTACTATTACTGTCAAGAAAACTACATGTCCACCTCCATGAACTTGACCTGAGGATAAAGAACGTCTAAGAATAATATAGACAAGCAGGAACAGTACCATAGTTCTTTTTTGAAGCAAACCTGTAAGAAACAACAAAACGATCAAATGGAATACGTAGAAGGATTTTATATATTTAAAAGATTTCTATGCAGCTTCCCATTAAAAAACAAAACAAAAGCATGTTACAATGAAAACTCTTTAGTAAGGTTACAATTACTAAAAACTTACAATGAAACGACAAAAAGCAAACTGCAATATACAGTTAAACATTACAGCAGAATTAAGCCATAACTCTGAGCCACAGTGGTGCAGTGGTTAGAGTGCAGTACTGCAAGCTCCGGGATGGGTTGTGGATCGTTTTATTGCTGGTTTGCTCAGGGTTGCACCTCTCGTGCGCATGCGCAGCAATGAAAAAATAGCTTCTGTGCATGGGCAGAAGCAAAAATCCAAAATGGCGGCACCCATGGAGACACCGAAGGAACCGGCTCGGTGACATCATTGCTGAGTTACTACCAGTTGTAAAGAACCGGTTAGAACTGTTAGGGACCCACCTCTGTGCAAACTACTTCCTGCTAACTGCCGGCTGCCTGCAATTGGCAGTTTAAATCTCACCAGGCTCAAGGTTGACTTAGCCTCCCATTCTTCCGAAGTGGGTAAAATGAGGACCCAGATTGTCAAGAGCAATATGTGCTGAATCTGTAAACTGCTTAGATAGAACTGTAAAGCACTGTGAAGTGGTATATAATTCTAAGTGCTATTGCTATAATTAAAAGGCTGGGGGAAATAAAGATATCTTTGTCTGCTGTTGAAAAAGGCAGGTGACCATTATGCCTTGTTGTAAAGGGGATTCCAAAGATAGACACACAGTAGCATGGAAAGCCATCTGGATCAGGCCCTCTGCGGAGAACCTTCAGATACTGGAATGATAACTTTGGCTGGGCTGCCCCTCTGGTCATGTTGACTGGGAATACCGGAAGCCACTGGTTTTATTCTTTTAATATTGTTATCATATGCCTTTTCATTTTTAAGGATGGGAAGTATATAATAAAAGCATATAGGTAAATTTATCTGCCTGCAATGCCCCTCCCAGATTCTGTTGGACAAATGGGGGAACGTTTGCCTAAAATAATTAATGGATGCAATTTTGACATATAGATTCCAAACAAGGACTAAGTAGTATCAGATCATGATGATCTACCAGGACATCACAGCAGGTCTCAAAGTGGCTGCTGTGGAAAAATAGATTTAATTGCCTAGAGCAGGGGGTCTGCAAACTTAAACACTCAAAGAGCCATTTGGACCCATTTCCCACAAAAAAGAAAACACCAGGAGCCACAAAACTCTTCTTGTGCACAACTATTTCTTGAAACTAGCATATGTAGTTGAATTAAACATTCTGTTTTCTTCTAAAACTTTTCTTTTCTTGGATTTATCCATGGTTGGCCTACCGGATGGTGAAAAGCTCAATAAATTGTGTGACAGCAGGTATCACACATTGGCGGTTGTGATACATATTTTGAGTGGCAGGGAGCTGCAGCAGAGGGGTGAAAGAGCCACATGTGGCTCCAGAGCTGCAGGTTGCTGACCCCTGGCCTAGAGGGGTGTGATATCTGTATCCACTCCCATCAAAATATTTCAGGTACTCTTGGAAGATCTCAACAAACTCAACAAGCTTTTAGCACATTCCAATGGCAAATTCATAAAGTACAGGTAGTCCTTGACTTATAAGAGTTCAGTTAGTGACCACTTGTGAAGTTACAATGGCACTGAAAAAAGTGAGTTATGACTGTTTTTCACACAACTGTTGCCACATCCCCAATGGTCACACGATCAAAATTCAGATGCTTGACTCATATTTATGGCGATTGCGGTGACAAGCAAAGTCAATGGGGGAAGCCAGATTCACTTAACAACCATATTACTAACTGAAGGAGTGCAGTGATTCACTTAACAGATGTGGCAAGAAAAATAGTAAAATGGGGCAAAACTCACTTTATAACTGTCTCGCTTAGCAACAGAAATCTTGGGCTCAATTGTGGTCGTATGTAGAGGACTACCTGTACTAGTAATCTGTCTCATATGTAATCTGCATAATCAACCTGTCTCCCCTCCTTTCTCTGCCCCCCACCTCAGTTCAAATCTTTCATCAGTCTAACCACTCTGCATCTGATAAATTGAGCTTTAGCTCAATTAAAAAAAATATGTTAATAAACATTTGTTGGCTGGAAAAGGTGCTACCAGACTCCTCCCATGAATTGTACGCTTTTGATTCCTTTTTCAGGCTGACATTAGCTGACTTCAAAGTATTTTTCTTCTTAGCACACATTAGATGTTATTGTTTGCTTGTTTGTTGTAAATTAGCAATAGCACTTAGACTTCTGAGCTACACTGCTTCACAGTGCTTTTCAGCTCCCTCTAAGCAGTTTAAAGAGTCAGCATATTGACCCCAACAATCTGGGTCTTCATTTTACCAACCTTGGAAGGCTGAGTCAACCTTGAGCCTGGTGAGATTCGATCTGTCAAACTGCTGGTAGCTGGTGATCAGCAGAAGTAGCATGCAGTACTGCACTCTAACCACTGCACCACCACGGCTCATAATCCAGTTGATTATTTACCTATTGCCTGATAGTGTCCCGTCCCCCCCTTAATTCAACAAGTAGGGACAAAACATTTTGAATAAATACATGGGCAGAAAGAGCTGCCTGTTTAATTCATGTATTTTATTTATTTTTCCCCAAATATGTACACTTAAGTTGCAAACTGCATAAGAAATTATGCTTAAAATGCCGTATTAGAAAATTTTTAGGTATTCCCAAACCTTTAAGCGCTGGAAAATCGTTTAAAGAAAAACAGCCTGAGTGTCATAAGCCTAAATATATAATCAGTGAATTGCATAATTTTTTTATTTATTAAACGGTCCATCTTTCCTTAGCTTTTTATACATATTCCTTACAGTTTCTCTAAAACTTAATTCTTACTAATAGGGATGAAATAATACAGGGATTGAAATTGCGGGAATTTTGGTGGAGAGTGATTATGTCATACTGAAATTCAATATAATGCAGGCACACGTAACTGAACACAGTCAAATTGGGAGGTTTGCAGAGTGTTCCTGGGGCCGGGGAGGACAAAACCTTTTTCTTACTTACCTCTTTGGTGCATCTTGTATAGGAGGAAAACAAGAAAGAAAATCATTTTTGGCCTCCGCGAGTTAGATTTTCACCTTCCCAGGCTCCCAGAAGGACCCTGCAGTGCTCCACATGGCCCGTTTTCGCCAAAAACCAACCCGTTTTTGGCCTGCGGAGTGCTGCAGGGGGCCGGAGAGGGCAAAAACCCGATGCGCGGAGGGCTTGGGAGCCCAAAAATGGGTCTGTTTTTGGCAAAAATGGGCCCTGCGGAGCACTGCAGAGAGCTTCTGGGAACTGCAGAGGGAGAAAACGCGACACGTGGAGGGTTGAGGAGGCCAAAAACGCCCGTATGTGGTCTATAAGACGCACCTAAATTTTCACTCACTTTTAGGGGTGGGAAGGTGTGTCTTATACTCTGAAAAATACGGTAATCAATCAATTCCTGTTGCATCAACACTCAAGTGAAGCCAAAAACAAAAACAAAACACCACCTCAACCTTGGCCTACACAGTAACAAAACAAAACAAATTCTTTCTCAACATGTAAGAACAAGGTAAGAAGTTCTGAGATAAAGTTACAAAGATGGCAAACATTGTTGGTGGAAAACAAAAACAAGCACTTTTTCTATTGTTCAAGAATTGAAACTAAGATAACAGGAAGATGAAGAATTGTGCAAACCTATTGAAGTAAAGAAATGAGCAAAATAAAATCTACAAACATAATTAGGCCTGTATTGCTACACCTTTCATTATGGAAGCAAACTACCCCAAAACTATATCCAAACATCTGCAAAATTACAAAATAACGGAAATATGCCACAGCTGTTCTAGAGTTTTACAAATTATGTATGAATGCTAATATTCTGCAATGGCTTGTTCAAAATATGTCTACCCAAAGTAACTTTTCTCAAAGATCAGTATTTCCAGAATAATTCAAAGTTGTTTGCTGTGGGAATAATGCCTTCAGTACCAAAAGTTATTCTGAGGCTAGCTTTTTAAAATGAGACCACAAACATAATATTACAGGATAGCAGAAGTGAAGAATATAGTGGAGTAGAAAGGAAAGTGAATCTCGCACAACAGCAAATTGTACACTGAAGATCAAAGCCCTATTGATTTTGGCTACTGGAATGTGGCCAATGAAAAGTTAACCAGAATGAATTTTGTCTTATCAGCCAGGGGAAAAAAAAACCCTTTACATTAAATAGCTTATCCTTCCCTCAGATTGATGGCCAATAGCTACTTTCCACCAAAGCAAGAACAGTAAACAGAAAGAAAGCAAGAGCAATGAGAACAATTAATCAGTGGAACAGTTTGCCTTCAGATGTTGTGGGTTCTCCATTACTGGAGTTTTGGAAAAAACAAATTTATCCATAATGGTCTCCAGCAGTGGTGAAATCTAATTTTCTTTTCCTACAGGTTCTGTGGGCGTGGCTTGGTGGGTGTGGTTTGGTTTGGTGGTCATGTGACTTGGTGAACTCAAAAACCAATTTTCACACTTCACACACAACACAAAAGCCACTGACTCGCACACAATGCAAAAGGACACAAAATGGCCCCTGCAACAACAAGCACGAACCTGACGGACCAACAAAGAGCTCAAAAACCAATTATCACACTTTGCACAAAAATAACACAAAAGCTACACAGCTGACTCCTACACCGCTGACTCACACACAATACAGAAGCAGTTGGACTTCACACAAAATGGCCCCTGCAATAAGCATGAAGCTCACGGGGCGAATAGTTTTTTAAAAATGCTTTTAAAAAGTTTTTTAAAAAGTTCCGAGATTTCCCTGCTCCCAGCTGATTGTCAGACAGCTGAGAGCCGGGACTTTTAAAAAAAAAACTTTTTAAAGCATTTTCTTACTTCCAGTTGGGTGAATAGATAGTAAAAAATGCTTTTTAAAAAAGTTTCTTCAGCTGTGACAATCAGATGCGCCACCCATCGTGGGAAACTTTTTTTATTTTTTAAAAGCATTTTTACTACTGGTTCTCTGAACTGGAAGCATTTATTACTACCGGTTTAGGCGAACCGGGCAGAACCGGCAGCATTTTACTCCTGATCTCCAGTCTGAGTAGGGGGTTGGAGTACAAGACCTCCATGGTCCCTTCCAACTCTGTTAATTCTGTATTCTATTTAGTTATGTTCGTGACCAGAATGAAAACAAAATGATTTCACTGGAAACACAAAATGTTCTCCATTCATTGTGCCTGGTGGGGCAGGATGGTAAAATTAAATATAGTCTTTCCTTGAGCACGTATTTATTTATTTTATTTAAATGTTTAAAGCACATAACTGTAGAGCATACATTTAAAAAGTAAATAATAATAAGATAAAATAACTTAATGTTCTCAAGAACAAATAGATGTAGCATCCCCAAAATAATGCCGAGCATCAAATAGCTGTTTCTGCCTATTATAAAGAGTGATATTATTTTATTTATTTATTTATTTTGTCGAGCACATATAAAATTACAGAAAAACTATAAACATGATTGTGAATACATGAAATGTATAAATATGGGTATGAATACATGAGATGGTTACGAATACATGGGGACATTAGGACAGGGACGGTAGGCATGTTGGTGCTCTTATGCATGCCCCTTACTGACCTCTTAGGAATGAGGTTGTACCTGTTGCAGGTTCTTTGTGTAATCAGGTTGCTTCAAAGGCTTCCACTGAAGCCTTTTCTGCCCAGAGATATTGCATTATGTGCTCCCAAAGTTAAAAGAAATGATTCCGGGGGAAGTGGGCTGTTGTTAGTGCAGAGAAGCAAAGGCAGCTGCTCCTGAGACATTATGTACAAATATTAAGAGCACTGATTTCAGCAGATGAGGAGTTGTCTCTCTTTGTCGATTTTCCTCATTGTTACTTAGCATTGTGAGCTGAATATGGAGATGGTAGGAGGATGAAAAATAGAGGTTGGCTTGGGGAAAAAAAGTAGTGACAGGCAATTGGATATCTGGTGGAAGGCTGCAACCTGGCAGATGCAGGAAAGGAAAAGCTGGCTGGCTTCCCTTCTTTAGAGATTGCAGTCTAACCAAAGATGTCTGGATATCAGAAGTGGTAGAGAGCCTCAAGCGGAAAGTCATCCTTTTTAATACTAGGTATGCTATTGGGAAAGAAAAACCTAGTATCCAAGATTTGGTGTTAACCTGTATGTATATTACAGACCTGCATGACAAAAGAAGGCTGTGTCTATTGGGATACTCAATGTTGTAACAGACTAGGGTTGGGAAATAGAGAACCATGGGGCTGAGTCCATAGAAATGCCATCTCTCTGAGCAGGCCTTCTACCAGTGATGAAATCCATTTTTTTTTACTACCGGTTCTATGGGCGTGGCTTGGTAGGCGTGGCAGGGGAAGGATACTGCAAAATCTCCATTCCCTCCCCACTCTGGGGTCAGCCAGAGGTGGTATTTGCTGGTTCTCCGAACTACTCAAAATTTCCACAACCAGTTCTCCAGAACCTGTCAGAACCTGTTGGGTTTCACCCCTGCCTTCTACCAGATAATCTGTTAATTTTGATTGTCAGCTGCTGTTTGGATGTCCAAGATAACATAAGCATGCTGTTAATATATGGTCTTCCCTATAGTCCTTTTCCCTGAGTTAACCAAGGAAGCAGCTGACTTGGTGCTAGACTAGACCCAACTTCTTGTTTTAGGGATTTAAATCATGCTAAGGTTGCCCAACCAGGAATGGCTCAGGATTTCATGTCCACAGTTTTTTTATCAGGTTTTTTACCAAGAGCTCAGCATGTTGAATCAGAGAGGCAGGGGTCTGGAATGCAATTGGAGGAAGTCTTATGAAAAACTAGGGTTCTCTTTCAGGTTGACATGAAATCTGTGGCATTAGGTTCAGCCAAGTAGTCTCTGCACAGGACAAGACAGCAAAGCTTTTCTGTACTGACTGGCACTCTCTCCGTCAAGATGTGAATGGAAGATAGCCAAAACTGACAGACACACATTTCAGCAGTTTTAACTGTTCTTCACAGATTCACCTCCATTTTGACCTCATGAGGACAAGTCAAAAGAAGAAGCACTCGTAGCTATATAAGATTGTTTTTTTAGCATGCGGAATGTATGGAGAGCTGAGTTTTGCTCAACTCTTTCCCCTCCTAGTTGAAAATCAGCCAGTCAATACCCCCTTAGGCACAGATTGTTTCTGGGAATCAGGATGTGGCACCTCAGCAGCTATTAGTCCAAGTTACAGGAATTGTTAAAATTGTTCTGAAATATTTGTTCTGAGTACAGGTAGTTCTTGATTTATGATCACAATTGGAACCAGAATATCTGTTGCTAAGCAAGGTGGTTGTTAAATGAGTCGTTCTCAATTTTACAATCTTTCTTCACTGCAGAATCCAAGTTGCCCCATTGACTTTTCTTGTTGGAAACTGACTGGGAAGGTTACAAATGGTGATCACATGACCCCAGGATGCTACAATTGTCGTAAATATATGCCAGTTGCCAACCACACAAATTTTGATCATGTGACTGCAGAGATGCTATGACAATTATAAGTGAAGGGACTGGTTGTAACTCAGTTTTTTCAGTGGTATTGTTTTGTGCTGGACAGAAACAGGGATGGCAACAGTAATGATGTTTGTGATAGTAGTCTCAGACATGCAAAAATAGCTTTTGTTAAACTAAAAAAGAAAAAATAAGAAAATGGGTGATAAACTAACTTGCTTAAAATTCTAGCAAGTGATATTACATATACGAGAGGGCCAGTTAAGATTAATCTAACCATAACCAACCCAGTTGGTTTGTGGTTAGATTAATTGTATGAAAAAATATAAAGTTTAAAGTTAAGTATCTTGTGGATTGCTTTATGATATGCCCATTGGGTAGAATATTTGAGGTCAACTATAAATCAGATAATCCCCATCCTCTCTTTCTCCTCATGTATTGGAACAGCAACTTCTCAAATTCCCAATTATCTTGACCAAAGGTAAAGATTTCTGGGAAAGGGCTGACTTAACACTGATTGGGAAGACTGGCCTAGAAAGATTATGAAAACTAGGATGTAGGATAAAGCTTGGTCTACTGAATTCAGAAGAAAATGGAAGAAAGGGCTTAAATTTACCTGGGACAGACTCAAAATACTGTTGTCTTCATTCGCTGCTTCATCTACAATGAGGCGATTAGGACGATGCTTTTGGCGCAGGATAGCTGTGGAGTAATCCTCTCCCTTGGGGCTGCAGAAGAGAAGTATATGATTTAGATGCACAAAGATGGGATGTTATGGTGGAGAAAAGATTCTGAGAAGGACTACAATATGCAGGCTATATTCACATACCATGCCGAACCACAAACTGGCCACATTTAACTCAGCATATTGTTCAAACTGACTGACTGACTAACTGAAGCCAGTGTAGTTAGTTTATGGTTCAGTGTTATATAAATCTATTCACTTGGGTTAGGTTGATCATATTTAACTTTTACCGTATTTTTCTGAGTATAAGACGCACCTTTTTACCCCCCAAAAGAGGGTGAAAACTTGGGTGCACCTTATACACCGAATGTAGCCCCACCCAGCCACCCGCACCCTTTGGCCTCTGCCTCTCAGCAATTTACCTTTTTGCAGCAAACAGAACAGTCTATTAAGCCAAGCAACTGATTCTCAGCTTCCCGACCAACAGCTGATTGAGATTGCAGGAAGGCGGCAGGTGCTAAACTGAAATTGAAACTAAAGCTGCAAGGAGGCAAATTGCCGGGAAGTAGAGACAGGTAGAATTTTATTTTTTTGTGCTAATCAGACTGATGATCCTGGCTGCAAGGAGGTAAGACAATAACTAAATACCTATAGAATGTTCAAATTATTAGACTTCTTTTTTAAAGACTGC
>JANHFT010004840.1:0-30429 GCA_032467955.1 Pseudoxenodon macrops
AAGTAACAGGAGCTCACCCCGTTACGCGGCGCTAGGGATTTGAACCGCTGAACTACTGACCTTCTGATGGAGGAACTCAGTGTCTTAGCCACTGAGCCACCATGTCCCCTTCCCCTTATGTCCCCTTATGTTGCCAAAATTTGGAGGTAAATGCAGGAAATCAAGGGCATTTCCCCCACTTTTTATTTTTGGAAAAATAACACCTGAAAGAAAGCCCTTGAAAACTATAATGCATGTCAGCATCACCAAGTCCTGAGATCCTTGCAGATTTTTTTTTTTTAAAGTAGACTCCGGCCATTAAAAAAAATGTCTGAACTTGATCTACAATGCTTATCAGCAGCACTGCCAAACCTTCAGATAGATATCCCCTTTTCAATATCCCAGAGATCTGATATGGGACCACTGGAGTAGGACTTCAATATCCTTGCTAGTATTTGTTAATCTCCCCAATAGATGAGGGAGCTGTAGCATTGTTCGATTGTGCCTCTCTGAATGCAGGCAAATAACTCTTTTATATATGGTACATCTGGAGCTGGAGACCAAAAACAATCAAGCTTCAAGGAAGCACCCTTTGGAAGCTGGAGTTGCTGGATAGGGAACAAAAGTAAGCTTCGTGTTATGCTCCTGATTTATCCTGCAAATGAGGAGATGGTTGTCCTATCCTTAATACAGAATTAATGTTTCATTTCCAGATACTTTTCTGTAATTGGGATGAAGGCAGCATCTTTCTTTTCACTTCAGGTAGGAGAAGTATTTGAACCAGTTCTCTGTGGCTACCTTCTCTCCTGATATGGTGGGAATTTACAGGGCAGATCACTAAGTTTACAGTCTTGCAATCAATACGTATCTTCTAAGATATGGGTAGCTTGAGGCCTGCCAAATGTTGCTGAACAGCTGTTTTTAACATGGCCAATGCTGAGGAATGCTGGGAGCCTGGTCCTGTGACATCTGGAGAGCCTAATTTTCTAGACCTTGTTTCAAGACACGAGTTTTAATACCCTGGGTAAGCATGCTTATGACAAAATGTGAGGTTGCTTACATTCATGTGTTATTTTACTCCTATCATGCTTGGTTCTGTGTACTGAAAGCAGATGGTCTTGTGGTTCATTACATTATATCATATTTTAAACATCTGGCAATATGTGTTCAGTTCTATTGGGGTTAGTTTCACATTGGAGCCAGCAACATGTAAAAACAGAACTTCAGGTGCAACCTATCAATCAGTGGCATATTTCACCCTCTAATGTAAAATAGGAAAAGGGATAATTGGTTCTAAAGACAACCATATAATGCTTAACTCTTAGTTGGAGATTTATTAAGAAATGTATTTTTCAGCATAGGATAAAATCTGATGTTAATAAACCAAAGGTTCAACTCTTATGCACGCTTGAAAATAATTCCACTTTACTGTAAAAGACCTTGCTTCTGAGTAAGCCTGTGTAGAATCATATTACATGTCATCTTAATATGTTAATAGTTTAAAACAACAAATGAAGCTTGAGATCTATATCTTAAAAATACAGACATGTCCTTTGCATTTTCAAATGTCCATTTTCCATCTAAGATTCAATGACTGTCTTAATTTTCAGCTATTTCATACCCTGAAAGGAAAAACATTTGCCAACCTTTCCAACTGTAATTGATTTTTAAGTGCTACTTTTGTTTTGTAGACTTTCACAGGCAACCGTGGGTTGGATCCCAACTTGGCCCTCCTTAGAGTAGAGCTATTAATTGTGATGGAACCTGGGAAAGAGGCCTGTATTTTAGCATTTTTAATGACTAAATTTGGATCCAAGCCACTGTTTATCTTCATGGTCTGAGAAGCTTCATCTGCTTTTCAAGATATGAGATTCTTTTTCAGGTATTCTGCCAGCTCTTGTTAACAAATGTCATTCTAGTTATGAAATTTTACACAAAATAATAATAATAATGACTTAATGTTGCTTTGCGTTTCACAGTGACAGTACAATTTGTTTAGTATTTGAAACAGTACTGAACTCCTACAAATTTTTGGCTCTTACTCATCAGCAATAGGAGAAAAAAGGCCAAACATGTCACATGCATTGGAATATAATTGCATATGTCTATAAATAAAATGTGGTCTCTAAGTTCCTCTTTTCCGTTGCCTCAAATAGGATCACCAGTATTTAACTGCCTTTGCTGTATTCTGTTAACAGTGATTGGAGTGATTGAAAAAATTGGCAAGTTGCCATAAAAACTATCCCTGCTCATGTATTCAAATCGAGTTGCCTTAAAGACCTACAGAGGTTGGGTGAAGCACTGGCAATCCAGACAGATTTATGGGTTGAGTTATTGTAACTCACTGACTGTGAAACTGGATTAAAGAGCACTCATGTGCCACCATGCTACCCACCTCCTCCCTTCACGAATTTGCAAAATAAATAGGAACTTTTCAGAAATCTACTTTGGAAGATGATTTCTGCAAACAGGAAGCCATGTGACTTTTGGGGGTGAGGAGGACTTTATAATGCTTAAATGAATTCAATTGAAATCAACTGAATAACTGTAATTACTCATTTGTACTGTTGATTTCTATGAGCGTCAATTGCAACTTATGCTCTCTGGTAGAAAACCTGAACCTCCAGGAACAATGGGGACATAGAAAAAAAATTGGGTTGTGTTTCTAGAGGCCTGCAGATTATTTTTAACCTTTAAGTAATGAGAATACAGGATACGTTTAAGAGTAAGAAAGGTATATTGGATCATTACTATTTTAAAATGCTGTTAAGAAAATCACCGTATGTACAATGTTTGTAAAAAAAAATTTTTTTTTGATAAGGATGTTTATTTAAAAAAATATTGATTAGGATTGGTATACTGGGCCAATATACTGTTGACGTGTTCAATTTTGTAAATAAAGAGGAAGGAGTTAAGAGTTTTCTGTAACTCTTTGCTGCCATCTAGTAATTCCCCAGATGCATTGGTATTCTTGCAGTGCTATGGGCCTATCTGACCTGTAAGGCAATTGTTTATATTGTTTTATAAATATTTATATAACTTTGTTCAAAGTGCTTTTATTGTCAAGAATTATTGCCTATTTCATCATTATAGGAGTCATAGGGATTAAGGAAGCATGTTTTATGTAAAGATGGAATTTCTGCGCCTTCAGTAATTGTAAAAGTGCCCAGGTCTCCTTTGTGATGGGCTTGAAAATTGGACCTGTTGAAAAATTGGACCTGTTTTGTGACTATTAAAAATAGAAGACCCTCTTTTCCTTTTGTACTTACCGGATGCAACATATCAAACCACGTTCATTTTTCTTTATTTTACACAATTTTGGTTATTTAAAGAATGATCAACTTTTTTTTTTAATCCTGAGACTCACTGTCACTTCATTCTTAACTTTGTAAATCTATTGTGCCTTTTCACTGTATAAGTGAGAACCGTTTGTAACAATCTTGTAATATGATACAAGGATGTGTGTCCAAATCAACAATGGAAAACTGGCATTTGTTTTCGTTTTGTTGGTGTTTTTACTACCAGCTATTCCCTAAGATCCTGAGCACAGTGAAGTTTCCCCATCATTTTGCTAGACCTTTTGAACTGAGCATACCAGGTATTTGAACCTTGCGCTTTCTGCACATGAGCATGTTCGTTATCAGAGGACAGTGGCTCCTCAAAGTTGACAAAATAATCCAAAAATCACAGTGAGGACCATTCTTTAAAGGAGTGTTCTTTAATTGGACACTTCCAGACGGGAGTCTGGAAAATTGCAATCCCAATGTAGCAGGCGTTCATTTTTCCTCCCATATTCTGGTCTATTGAAGTCAATAAAATACCGTATATAAACATTAAGTCAAATGTATTTTTCTTAAACTGTGAAATTGGAATCCTAAAGAAGCTTCATTCTACAGTCTTAAGGTGTCTTGAACCCCTCGTTCTGATGTAGTAACTTATAATTAATCTATATTTGTTATAATCTTCTGCCTTTCCATCACACTTTATATACTGTATGCTGCAGATTTCTTTTAAGAGTGCTATAGAAAGAAGAACATGTGCTGTTGACGTGTTCAATTTTGTAAATAAAGAATTACAGTAATTTGGCAATAGCCAATTATACTGGGAAAACTGGTAGGCGGCAAATATTGGCACACCATTTTTTAAAAGTGTTTTAAAAATATTTCATTCATATTGTATATATTATATATTCTCCCATTTTGCAGGATGTTTCTGTCATTATATCTTTTGCCATCATGGGCCCGAAGTGCACAGACCTCCTTTCCCATGGACCGAGACCCAGTGAGAATGTAGCATTTTATCTAGCTATGGTTACGTGTCTTCAGGCTGTGTTCTGTCTCAACCAGGGGCAAGTCAAAAAAGTTCCCTTTTGTGTGTGTGTGTTATCTTTGCAGAATATTTACTTCTGGATTTCTCTGTTTTTCTTATTTCTGACTATTTAAAATTCAACTTGGACTCTTTTTTTTTCATAATTGGTACAATTTTTAATAAATACTTAAAATCAAATCAAATGTTTTCTTTTTGTTCTATGAATTGGCAGCTGGTATCACTGAGGTTGAAGAAAACCGATTGCCTCTTCCATCTGCAGTGGGAAGTTCTGCTAGACAACAGGTGGCTGGAGAAAGCTGGTGTACAGCATCTTTCAGAAATGTAACTGAGAGGTTATTGTGGGTGACATGAGACCAGAGGGTAGCTCCTTGGAAGCAATTTGTGCCAGCCTGACTAACCATAACTTCTAGTCTACGTATCTGAGCTAGCATATCACACTAAATTGGCTTGTTCACTCATCGTTTGTTGAGTAAGTTTCAACCTAAACCACACTAAGCTTGTTATTATTTAACGCAACACATGATCTCTATCCAAGAAAACCATTCAGTACATTTGTGTTTTCAGGAAAATGTAATTTCATTCACTTTCAGCTATTGGCTATTGGCTATCCCATGTTCACATGGATACCTGTGGGACCGAATGCTTTTGAATTAAACACCATCATAGTACAGCTAAATTCATTTTGGCAAAAGCAAAATTATTCAGGAAAACTTGAGATAAAGTACAGTTTGGATTTTTTTTTCATGCTTATAATATCACGTCTAGAAACAAACAGCGTAAAGACTTTTATTTTGAACAAAAAGAAACCTTTGACAACAGACAATAGATTCAAGTAGAGGTCATGCTAGCCTTCTTAATGAAATTCAAACCTGAACACATGTCAAAATTCAAGACTACAAGGCCACCCATTGCTGTTCTCACTTCTGTTCTAGTTGGAGTTTTTAAAACATCCAGCATTTATGTTCTGCAGTAGTACAGATTTTTTTTTTTTATTGTTTCAGTTTTGTGGTCTTTCACATTGAATAAAATAGAGGCTACTCTTTTAAACCTTATTTACAAGCATGCAAAAAGTGGGCTTGAACTTTTTACAAGGAAATCCTACCCTCACTTTCTTGGAAGTAAGTACTTTTAAACGATCTCAATGAATATGAGTCATCGGGATGAAATAACTGGTGGGCGGGGGGAAGAAATGGAGTTTTAGCTGTATCAGCAGAAGTTTAGTTTCAAAAACACAACAAATAATAGCCAAACTATTTTCTGCAATAGCCAGATTTTACCTCAAGTCAGGAGTGGGCTGCTGGGGTTTTGGGAGAACCACTAGCTAAGACTCTGTGCAGTTCGGAGAACCCCCAAATCCCACTGCTGGCTGCCCCTCCCATCCCGCTCCTCTCAGGAGCCCCCACATGGCCCGTTTTGGATGCAGGTAAGTTCAGGGTGCGTGCGGAGGCTTGGGGAGGGCGAAAAACTGCCTTAATGGAAGTTTGGGAAGGTCATTTCCGGCCTGCAGAGGACCTCCAGAGCCTGGTGAGGGCAAAACACCTCCTCCCTGTTTTGGTGCAGGAGGCTGGCTAGGCCCTGCCCACCATGGCCACTCCCACCCAGCAACCGGGAAGGCACCCCATTGCAAAAAAATTTGAAGCCCACCCCTGCCTCAAGTATTAAATCCAGTTCTACTCATCACGCTTGAACATGGATTTGGACAAATGGGAAGGATAACAAAGATGATCAGCAAACTGAAAAGTCTTACAAACAATATATTGAACATAATTTCAATTCTTTTGCTAAACCAAGACTTCGATTCAATGGCTTCATTTGTTCTAACAATAATTGTTATGATGCATTCAAGGAAATATGACTATATTCTAAGACTATCAGGTCTGATAATGTCTGCCTTCACGTCCCATGCTAATCCATTGTTTGTTTAAACATGAAATGGGACAGTAGTTGACATCTATAACGAGCCAAAACTAAATCTATTATTACAGTTGGGTACGGTATGTTGACTCAATAGGTGATTTGACCACATTTAGCTGCAGAACTGGCTTTTCTATTTGGAACAGGTTGCCAACTTCCTATAGTTCTGAATCAAGATTTCATACCAGGCAAACAGTCTTTAACAGTCCAGAGCCATAAACTATTCTTCAGATTTCCCCCCCCCCAATAATCAAAGAGACAATACAGCTAAACAATATGTTTTATTTCCCAAAAGATGGGATCCATGTATGAGCAGATCAGCCTACAGTGGAGCACAGAAATAAAGTTATATATCATATGTGAGCACGTGCGCGTGCACGCACACACACACACATGCCCTCCAGGGTTTAAATTCTAGGCCTTTTAGTCAACAGAAATTTGAGCATAATGTTCCTAATTTTAAAATTGTAAGAGCACTTCATAATGGAAGTGTAATCTCCTTCCCTCCCTCAGAGGTTATGGGTGACTTAAAAGAGTCATATGCTTCCTTCAGTTTCTAATTCTTTGTTGGTTGGAGCAGATGCAAAAAGCCCTCTTCAGTTTGTTATATCCTTCCTCCGCTTTTCCGGTTATCTCAAGAGGAAAGGGATTTTTTTTCTCCTCACAGAAAAATCTGGATAGATCTCTCTCGCTTTATGTCTCTCCATCTTATTGCTTGAGACACTAGATAGCAATAAGGAGCAGATGTCCCAACTCTTTTAATTGGGAGTATGTCCATTTCAGAATACCTACTCAGTTCTCTGGGAAGATATGTTTGTCTGTCTGAATGTCTCTCAATTCAAATATCTCCCTCCTCTTCCAGCACAAGGCCTCACTCTGAGTCAGAATTGCAGGCAGATGCCAAAGCTTGAATTTGCAGCCAGTCAGGCAGCCTTGGTTTTTAAATATAATACAAATAAAACTTCAGAGGAGCTGAGGGGTATATATTTCCTCATATTTTCCCAGAACATTCAATTTCCAGGTAGCCCTTTCAAGGATTTAATTATTCCAGTATATCCCTCCCGTGCAGATTCCAAGATAAGATTCACATCAAATTCTTTCTTCTCACCATTCCAAGATAGAAATGTTTTAAGAGCACATATAGAATAAATCAGAATAAAATGGCAGGACATTAGATATATTTTCAAGGTGGTTGGAATCAGATACAAAGTCACTGGATTGAACTATATGTACCGTACTTTTTGTGAATTATTCAATAAATTAGGTATTTTAGATGGCATGTAGAGGAGAGAAATCTGTTAGAAAGTCAAATGTGGCTTCCACCAGCAATGAGAGGAGCCTTTATATTGATGGCAGCAGAACACCTATAAGAATGCTCGATATGATCCAGTTGATGCTAGAGGAGGAGATGAATACTTTGCAGTTCCTGGAGTAAACAGGAAACCTGTGGAATGAGGGTGAGGCTGGGAAGCATTTAACAGGCATGGCTTGAAACTGTAAATCCCATCAACATCTCAATAGAGGAATGAACTTGAGTTAGTATAAGCAAATTTAGCCATAATAAAAAGATCAGGTGAATTATGTTGCTGATAGTTTACATAAGAAAATTATTATACTAACTTGGCATCTGTCCTGCCTCTCCATCTAACTGAATAATGGACAGTGCTGAAATAGAACTTTCAAAAAATGGGACATCATTGTACTATATCTCCATCAGAAATAAGGTAATTGGGCAAACCATAATTTCAGAAAATTTGACGAATAAACAAGTTATTTCAGGAATAGAAGGAAGGCTGTGGTAGGGAACGACTTGATTCATCTTGGAACAAAGCTCACCTTTAATTGGGGTCTTTAATATTTGGTAGGCTAGTAAAATCCAAGGAATCTGCATCTCTCTTCTGAAGAGAGAGAGGGCCAGTCCAGCCAATTTGTTGGTCGAAGGTTTGGAATAACAAAGATGGTTTTGGCATTTGCTGCAAAACGAGCTTTTCTGAATACAGATTTAAACAGGTAAGGAAGGGAATCACTTGTCCAATCCCAAGAATCTCAAAGGGCAGGGCAGATATTGGAGGGGAGGCTCAATGTTTTCTGGGTGGGAGAATAGAGAAGGCTCACATGATACAAAGGATTCTTGCATGATAAATGAGATAAATTTTGTTTGCAAGAATGTGAGAGGTACAAAAGTTAAAACAAGAAAAAAGTGCACTCCTCGTTATCAGAGGTTCTTCATCTAAATAGAATAGAATAGAATAGAATTCTTTATTGGCCAAGTGTTTTGTCTGGTGCATATGCTCTCCGTGTACATAAAAATACAAGATAAATTTGTCAAGAATGATAAGGTGCAACACGTAATCCAAAGTCAGTGGGAACTCAAAACCCCAGAGGACCAACACAAGCCCCCTTGACCTTTAGACCTCCTCTTACACAAGCAGACATTGGGTAGTAATCGCAGTTCCTTTTCCTACACTTCTCCAGGTCTACCACTACTGCCACAAATGTACTAGACTACTACGGTACAATTTGCAAAAGAACAATATTTATGTCTGTTAGTCCAAGGCTTCTTCCAGTGGCTTTGTTTCCACAAAGTAACAGAAACTATCTCCCTCTCAGAACAACTCCAGCCACAATACCCCCATACCCAGCTGCTTTTCTGCTCAGCTTTGATAGCTGCTTGTTGCTGGGCAACAGGGCTGGGGAGGTGTTAAAGGGGCAGGGCACGATCAGCTCAGGTGCTAGCCAATTTTCAGACAACCTGATCTCTCACACTAATATGACACTGTGTGTCTGTCAAAATGTTCAAAATGTTCCAATTAGGTGGGATTCACTTAACTTCCCTACCGGTTCACAAATGTGAGTGTGCACACATTTTTGAACTCCTCTGCGCATACCTAGTGCTAGCTCATTACGTCCGGGTGGATGGGCGGAGCCTCCCGCAGTTGCCGCTACTGGTTCGCTCAATCTGGAGGGAACCGACTGAATCCCACCTCTGCAATGTGTGTGTGTGTGTGTGTAGAAGAAAGTGAATATTGCTGTCAAACGTAATGCCAGGCACAACTACCGTACATAGCTCTCTAGAGTCATAAAATCATGTTTACAAACTTGCATACAGCAGAAGCTGACTATTACAACCAGCTGCTTTATAGCAGATAGAATTAAAATTATATATAAGCAAAAGATCTGCTTTCTGTAGGACACAGCTTTTTACATCTAAGATCTGTTACAATAATTTAATTTAATCAAATTCTAGGCCTTTCCTCTAGCTTTTTTTTAGTTATTGGAAATTTGGCCGTTCTTTTCCTGGTCTTGCAACTGGGAGGCGCTTTCTCATCCTGTAACTTGTTTGCTTTTGGCTATATTTGTTGTTTGAACCCAGTTATTGTAGCTTGCAAATCATGGTTTCTGGCTGAATGACACATGTCATGGACAGTATCTTCAGTCTTGCTAGAAACATAATAGAAATGCACCAGTTTCGAGAACTGGTTCAACCTGACAGCTTAAGCTACTGAAAACAAATAAGGTGCAACCAAATTCGCTCTGCGCCTGCAGAATTGATTAAAGCTGGTGTGGCTTGATCTGTCATAGTTTGGTCAGTGGCCACAGTTGCCAATTTGAAAAGCCTGTGGCTTACTCATTTTAGATTATTGTGTATTTTTTCTTAGCACTTTTCTTCAATTTGATCTAGAAAGGGGCGGAAAAAGGTTCCCCCCCATGCTATCACTCTGCTAAACAAACAATTCCCACAACACTGTCTTATGCCCTGGGATATCGAACCATGTAGCAGGGATGTATTACTACTGGTATTATTCTCCTCATCTTTTCCTATTACCTATTTCCTTAGCTTATGATATGCCTTTGTTGTATCTCCTGATTTATGTTGATTGCTTTTATTTAGTATCCTATTATGATTTATGATGATTGATTTAGTATCCTATGTCTATCACTGAGTTGTATCTTACGATTTATGATTATTGTATGTTGTGATTATGATAACGATTTACCACTTGTTGCTTGTATGTACACTAAGAGCTTATGCACCGGAGACAAATTCCTTGTGGGTCCAATCACACTTGCCCAATAAAGAAGAACGAAGAAAAAGTCTACAGAATTATTTGCCACTTTTTCTTTCCCTTATCCTTGATGAATTATTAAACATTATCCACAAAATGAAAATTATTGATTTCTGGCTTTCATTTTAAATATTTTTCTGGTGAAGTTACATCAAAATCTGATTTAGAATTCTTTTGCTAAATGTTATAAAACTGAGATTTTATCCATAATTTTTAGTTTTATATTCCCCTTGTCTACAAGCAGAGCTCCATTTATATTTTCTTCCATTCTCTGATATCTGTATGTATTCAAAAAAAAATATTTTTGCTGCCCCCTCCTCCCAAATTTCCTCTTTAATACTAAGAGAAACTAAACTAAATGCTATCTTTCTATTGCCTGAGAGGAAAATGGGAGGTTTTTGTTTTCCAGAAATGCAGCCACATTCCCTCTCAATCAGCTTCTACACCATGAAAAGCAATTGGTTGATCTCAAAACGATTGAATGGCTCCCATCCAGGAGGGACTCTAAACAAATCCTTCTTTCTTTCAAACACCCTACTACTGCCAGCATGCTATTCAAAATGAAGCCTTTTCTGCGCAAGTTTGGGAAGACAAAGTTTGAGAACTTCCCATTACATGTGTTTCACATAGAGGGAGTGGACCCATTAATAACTCATCTTGGAAATAAGAGCTCTTCTAGGTTCAATTGCACTAACACAAAAATTGGTTACTCCAAGGACATTCTACGGTACCTATTGCCTGAAAGTCCCTGTTTACATGTAACATTCAATCCGAAATAAGAATTGTGTGGGAAATAAAGCCACACTATACTTAGCTGAGAAAATTGGATTTGGGAAGCTGAATCAAGGAGTTATGTAGGGCCGTACCCACCACAAAAGTCACAAATTTACAAATGGAAATGCTGTTTATTGAAAGGCATCCTGCTGTATGCCTTTCAATAAACAGCAACAGTGATTTATTTCTGCAGAAAAATAATGTGTTTCTATTGTGGACATCACACTTAAAAGAGAACTGGAATATAGGTTCAGAGTTCAAAAAGGTTTGGTAGGGAGGATACCAATATCCTGCAAATATCTGAACAGATGTTACAATGAAGGATGTCACCAGGGCTAAAATATGTTTCTGGCAACTTCTTGTTTTGGTGGGCCTACGGTGGTATCATGTCAATCCAAAGTGAAATTGTCTTAAATCAACTTCAACTCTATCAATGTTATAGAAGTGTTTTTTGCCCTTATGCTGACACTATCTAGTAGTAGCCATAAAAGATTACAAAACCTGTTATGTTTTGTCACACATTTTCTTGGAGGGAAGATAGATGATCGGCATTGACAGAAGCAGGCTATGAATTAGCAACAGAAACAGTCTAATATAGTTTTGGATGTTTGGCAAGCAGTTAAACACAATATTGGAGAAAGGTACTAAAAAAAGAAAAAAGATAATATCAAAATAGCTTCCAACCACCAGGCTGGCCATAAACTAAGGAAGATATTCTGGGGCCCCTTATCTTGTTTATAAATAAATAAAATTTTATTCAGAGTTATTTTGAAATAATTTCTACCTGTTATCTATCATGAACTTGGTGCACCATGTAAGATTTACTTATTTATTAGATCTATTTATACAAGTATATCTACCCAATTGGCATACTACTCAGGATAGACAGAACATAGATAGATAGAACACATAATTAAAACAATTAAAAGCACATTAAAACTTGTAGTACGAGGCATTTTTAGTCAGTCAAAAATAGTCAGGACAAACATGAAAACCTGATCCAATGCCTGAACCTTTTGAAAGAAAATTAGGGTTGGGGCAACCAAAAAGTTTAGGAATAGAAGACTGTTCCATGGGGTTGGCATAAGGATAGAAACAGCATATGTCTTGGCTCCTGCCAAATTACTCTGTTTAGAATAGAATAGAATTCTTTATTGGCCAAGTGTGATTGGACACACAAGGAATTTGTCTTTGGTGCATGTGCTCTCAGTATACATAAAAATACAAGATAAATTTGTCAAGAATGATAAGATGCAACACGTAATGATAGTCATAGGGTACAAATAAGCAATCAGGAGACAATATTAATAAGAAGTCATAAGATACAAGCAACAAGTTACAGTCCTGCAGTTTAACCTTTTAATATGGTGTCACAAATCCACCACAAACCTATCCCAGTGGATTTATTGTTACAGTGACTTGCTAGTCAAGCAAAGTATACTAATGCTTGCAGTCCTCCAAGACTATCTATTGCCTATCTAAATAAACTGAGCCATGCTGCAGTTTCAGCCCACATCTGTAAAGCTGTGCCTGCCTGCATCAAATGTGTATAAAAGACTAATTTGGAGAAAGCCAAACATTAAACCTAACTATTAAAACTAAAAGCTAGCACATGAAAAGAGACAAGACAGATTGTGAACATATTGCCAATCAAATATGAACAAATAAAAAAGTAGACTAAACTAACCCATGGAGTTTTATCTGCTGGCATACATGGGGATAGTAGAGGATATTTTCATTTTATCTCCAATAATCCAGTAACCCAGAAAGCCATATTTACAACTAAATGTAAGAACAGCAAGTCACCAACAGGAATGAAAATAAAGTAATACCCATTTTATCTCTATCTCTAGTATTAGAGTACATGCTTTCATACATGAGGTCCCATATTCAATCATCTCATCTTTATTACTAAAGGGTCATTTGCAGCAGGTGATGCCCAGGCATTTGGGGGGGGGGAACTATTCATGATCAGCCACAGTTAGTACTAAAATGGGGGGAAATCTTAGAGCTTAAAAGTTAAATCTGGTAGACTGCCACTAGGAGAAATCCTAGTAGCATAGGCTAAGCAGGGTTGAATGTAATTTGTATTTGGATTGGACACCATTAGGAATTTTAAGGACTATGGACTAGCCATTTCATGTCACTACAAAGAAAGCTACATGGATGTAGCAAGGATTTCCAATTCTGAATTATATTATTTATTCCCACTCCCAGTTCTCAATTAAAGGAAACTGTATTTCAGTGGAAGGACAGTGAGTCTCTTCACTTTTGATATTTCAACCAATTTCCTGGGGTCAGAATTCTTTCACTGTACAGGAATATCTTTTCCATTACACTCAACTAATGAAACTTGGGATATGAAAAAGTGTCTGTGTAAGCCACTACTGCCTCTAGAAAGTTCCTGCCTATGAGAGTAAAGTGTACTGAAGTAAAATGGACAAATCGTTTGGCTTGGTATAAGACAATCTCCTATATTCTACTACAACATCCTGAGAACTGGACACTGATCCTCCCTCAAGCCAAAAAAAAGCATTGGTGTAATGTTTAATTACACAGCTAAATTGTGATAGGCTAATGGAATCTTCTTCTTTACCTGAGGAAGAAACATCTTGCCAGCTCCAAAAAGATCACCAACTATTTTCATGCCATTCATCAGGGGCACCTCAATTATATTCAGGGGTCTGGGATACCTCTCTTTGTTTTGTCTAGCCTCTTCGGTATCCTCAATCACATATTTTTCAATGCCCTGGGGAAAAAAGCAACCATCTGGACATTAAAATGGTATATATCTTCCCCAACAAGCATCATTTATCTATTGCATTTTCCAAAACCAAGAGCCCTCAAGAACAACCTCCAAAAAAGAGACTGTAGTAATTCAAGGTGTTAAAATAGGCTAATTATACCAACAGCTGAATTAAAAAATAAACCTACAGACTAATTAAAGTTTAAAAAAAAAACCAAGAGAAATAAAACATACTACGTAGTAATATCGATTAATGTTGAAAGCATAAGAGGCAATATTTTCAACCTCTTTCAAAAATAACCCTGAAGGAACCTGGCAAAGGGACAGAAGAAAAGCATTCACCAGCAGGAGGCCTCCTCATTATCTCACTTCCCAAAATTGTGTGTGGGTATTCTGAAAAGGATCTCTGAGTTAAGTTTTAAAATAGACAGGCTGTTCTTGAAGTATTCAAAATTACACTTCCTTTTTCATATTGGCAGCGCTTCTGATCTGCTAAGTGCAATTAACAGCAACTGGTTTCAAGCCAGCTGCAGCAAGAAGTTGTTACAGCCTTGCCTCAGGTGAACCTCCATTTTTCATTACAAGGTGTTGATGCTTTGAAGGAGGCTCTGAATTGAAGCCTGTGAAGAAAGTGCACAATGTTTTTTCAAGTCTGGCGCCTTTAAGATGTGTGGATTTCCACTCCAAGAATTACCCAGCCAGGCAACATGTTCAGAATTCTGGGAGTGGAGGTCCACCCATCTTAAGTTGCCAAGCTTGAAGAACACTGTTCTAGATCTAAAATTGTAAGATGTGAATGGGCACTTATTTTTATTCAAGAGACGTTCTGCCAATTGAGATCCCAAATGGACCATTGGAAGCGCACTGTATTTCTCAATTCATCAGGAACAAATCCTGGAAAGCTGAACCCTGATAGCGTAACAGATTTGGACTAATACTGTCCAGCAATTCTTCCCCTTAGGATTAAACCTAGTCAAAGAGGCAATGGAACTCATCAAACAGGTAAATTCACCTTAACAAGGCCATACTCCAGTCTTTCTTCTACAGATCCATTTCTCCATCCATCGGTCTGTACCACTTTTTTCCCCCCTTGAGCATGGGTCTGGAATGAGATCAAGAGAAGTTAAAATGAAATCATTTGCCCCACCACCACTGATAAAAAAATATAGTGAAACTATCTTCCTATTACTCCATGTGTAAGAGGTTTCTTTCCCAATCAGATAAGACAGCCTTTTGTCTCAGAGCTTGAAAGGTCCTTTAGGCCAGTGGTTCCCAAACATGTTGGTCTCAGGACCCCTTCACATTCTTAAAAATGACTGAGGTTCCCAAAGAGCTTTGTTCTATGTGGGTTATATCTATTTATATTTATTGGATGAGAAATTTTAAAATATTTGACTTCAGGGACCCCATGAAAGGATATTGGGGACCCCCAGAAGTTCCAGACCACACTTTGAGAATTGTTGTTTTAGGCCACTGAAGAGACATAATTTTAAAGGAATCCTGGGTCAAAGAGGGATGGCCTTCTTCAGATACTTTGTTGATTCCAAATCTCAGATTCTGTCTACACTTCTATTAAAGTGAAGCGTAGAGTCAGAGAAATAGGCAAGAGCTACTATGAAAGCAAAGAGGGCTGAAACATTCCTCAACTCCTGGGAAACAAGATAGTAGTCAGAAGTGACTATGTCACTATAGAGGCTGAATAATTGCTCTAGCCTTCCCATTGAGTTAGGTTTCCTGTTCTAGTCTACTTTGTATAGTTGACATGAAGACCCAAACTGTATATTTTATTTGCCAGAATTATATTCGGCTACTTGGGTAAATACATACTGTTTTTGTATAAACAATGTTCAATGTATCACCTCAGCTCCAAAAATATTTTTGACTAAATGTACAATATATTTAGACAATTCCTTTATTTTATGTCTTTATTATAACCTCCTAGCCTCAGAAATACTGTGGGGGATGGGATAAGAAAAGAACAGGGTCGAAAGATTATTTTACCTCAGCTTTATATGATTAAGATCCCTTAAAAAATCAAGGGAATGTTGAGGCATCTTATATTTATCTGTATAGAAGATGCTTCTTGTAGATCAGAGCAGAGTTAATTTGGATCGTTAGCATGAATGTCTGATGATATGGCACAATCTGCTCTACCTCACACTTGAATATACATAAACAGTTACTTGCACAGGATAGCAATGGAAAGTTTACCCAGCAATGGGTAAAATGTATATTTTGAAGTGTTCTGGACTACAAGCAATCACCCCATTATCAAACTGATCAGTGTCCAGAAAATTCATGTCTAATGAAAATCTGACCTAACCTGTTTCATGTGCTCTCTGGTCTTACATAATCAGGGCATATGCATAAGATACTCTACACATCTGAATACTTAACGGCTGCTGATTGATTCCAGAAAGCTTTTGCTTCTAAACGAGGTAAGACAGGAAAACATAAATATTCCACCAATAGGAATGAAAATGCCCCCAAAGAGCTTTGGATTTTTATTTCTGGTAATATAATTTAAATGTATCCCCAGCCAGTCTAGCAGCAATTTATTTTAAAAATCTAATAACTTAACTTGGCTTTAGTACAGTCCCTCTTGGTGATCGTTTATGTTGCATCACGTAATGCATCACTAATGAATCAAGCACTGTTCTGAACCGGAACGTGCCCATCAGCTTAATAGAACAACCCACCCCTTTCTACTCTGCTCTGCAATACTATCTCAGTCTCCTTCCACGGAAAATATTTTTATTATTTACATTATATAAATGTACTGTGGTTTATGGAGCGTGTCAACCAACAAATTCTGATTCCAAATGCTAGTTATTTTAAACAGTAACACTGGCAACGTTGCTCCTTCCCCTAGTATTTTCCTTGTAGAAATAGAATTCTTTATTGGCCAAGTGTGATTAGACACACAAGGAATTTGTCTCCGGTGCATAACCTCTCAGTGTACGTACAACAATAGTGATAGATCATTATCACAGTCATTGTAAAAAATACATTCATCATAAAACATTAGATACACTTAGTGATAGTCATGGATAATAAATAAGCAATCAACATAAATCATACTAGGATATTAAACAATATAAATCGTAAGATGAAACAAAGTTATAGTCACAAGAAGGTAAGGAGATAGGAAATAGGGAAGATGAGAATAATGACGATAATACTGTCTTTCTAGATAGTTTGACAGTGTTGTGGGAATTAGTTGTTTAGCGGAGTGATAGCACTGGGGGGGGGGACTGTCCTTGCACCTAGTTGTTCTGACGTGCAGTGTCCTATAGTGTTGTTTTGAGGGTAGGAGTTGAAACAATTTATGTCCAGGATGTGAGGGTTCTGTAAATATTTTCACAGCCCTCTTTTTGACTGGCAATGTGGCAATTTTGATTGGCAGTGTACAGGTCTTCAATGGAAGGCAGATTGGTAGCAATTGTTTTTTCTGCAGTTCTAATTATCTATTGAGGTTTGTGTTTGTCTTGATTGGTTGCAGTGACAAACCAGACAGTTATAGAGGTGCAGACGACAGACTCAATAATTCCTCTGTAGAATTGAATGAGAGCAAAAACTGTAACTTATAATCTGACTGCTTGAAGTTATGACGGACTCCCCAAAACAGGACTTACAACATCAAGAATCCCTATCTATAGTCACATGACCATATTTTGGGCTCTCAGCAACCCACATTTACAGCCATTAGCAGCATCCCATGTTCACGTGACCACGATTTATATCATTTTCTTCAGAAACTGGCGTTTACTTATACTTTCCAGAAAGAAAACACCCTAAAGCGAACAATGGGTTTGCTTAATGACTGCTGCATTCACTTAGTAACCACCATGTCACTTAACAACGGCTGTAAAAAAGATCATAAATTCAGGTGTGGTTACAGTGATGACCCGCTTTAAGACTGTCATGACTTATGACTGAAATTGCAGGCTCAATTACAATTGTAGGTCAAGGACTACCTATACTATCTGCTTAAGTCATCATCAACATCATTCTTTTAGCCACTGTCTGTCTACTGCAGGATGGTGGCCTCTTCCACAGGTTTCCATTGGATTGGAAACATTCAATTGGGCCCAGAGTACTTGCTGATGTCATCGATTCATCTTATTTTAGGTCTCTTTCGTGGACGCTTTTTGTCAAGCAGAATCCATTCTGTAACTGCCTTAGTTCTGCCATCAGTTCTTCTTGCTAAGTAACCAGGCCATTTTCATTTCCATTCTTTTATTGTCTTGATGATATTGTATACTTTTGTTTGTTCTCTAATCCTTGTGCAGGTCTTTCTATCTTGTCTTGAAATACGGAGCATATATCTTTTCACAGCCCTTTTGTCTCAATTGTGAGGTTAGTGTCCTGTTTCACCAGCATATGACAGAGCAGGTACCACACACTGATGAAAAATATTTCTCTTCAGGCATAGGGGGAGATTATTCTTGGAACAACCTCCCCCTATGCCTGAATATGCTTGAATGTAAGGACAAAAAACAAACAAACCAGATTTTGTACAACTGTAAGATGGGCCACAAATGAATATTCTCCCCCAAAAATACTCCTCCACTTTCCAACCCTCTCCCCTTCACTCACATCTTTGTGACTTGCTGCTCTTTATTAAAAATTCCAACATTTTAAGGTTCCCAAACGCAAAGAACTTGATTAGGATCTTCCTACAGATGTTTATCTCAAGTAGGCACAGCTGGGGATTCAGAAGGTTGTGGCTTTTGAAGATGTTGGCATGGAGAAAGATTACTGGGCCATTGTTGTTACAGTTGGACATGAATTTGTGCATTCTCAACTCTGGGACATAACAAATTAGCAAGCATCTTAACTAAGAAAGAACTCACTTGTTCGCACATTTATAGCAAACACCATATTTTGTTATTAACTCTAATTGTCCTGGGTTGTTGTTTTTTTTTGGTGTTTTATATTTTCTCTTATTTTTTTCCTTTGTTGTTTTAATAATTAAATGAAAGGAAACCCAGTTTGTTCTAATTCATTCTCTTGAACAGAAATGTGTTTCTTGTGATGCTTATCTATGTATTTTCCTAAACTACAATACTACTTTGTTTTTCTTCGGGAAAGGCAGAAAAGGCCAATATTTTTTCCCAAAATCATCCAAACCTAGCATGATTTGATACAAAGGGAGGAAAGCAAGGGGACATTTGGGATTACATCTATGTAAACAAACCAAATCACTTAAGAATAATTCACAAAGCAATTCTTCAGGCTTTCGGTATCCATATTTAAAAGTTAACTCGTGCATATTAAAAATAATCAGGGGGGGAAATGTAACCTGAGCATAATGCAAAAGTTTTTCTGTTGCATCTGGATCTTTATTCCATATCAAATCTTCACACAACTGTAAAAGTTCCTTTTGGATATCGTCATACACTGGTAGGTTTCCTGCATTCACAATCCCCATATCCATTCCATGCTGAGAATAAACACAGGAGGGGAAAAAACCAATGATTATTACAACTTCTTCTACAACAGTATTTTTCAATCAGAAATTATTTTGGCCAAATCATCACATTACCTTAATTGCATGGAAAAGAAAAACACCATGCATTGCTTCTCGAATAGCATCCATTCCTCGGAAAGAGAAAGACAAATTGGAAAGGCCTCCACTTATTCTGGCTCCAGGCAGATTTTCCTAACAACAGAAATCCCAGCAAAGAAATGAAATGTTACAAAGAAAGAATAGATACCAAGTGTGGTTAGCATTGTCTGGTCACTGGAGAAACAGCACAAAAGAGCAATACACAGAACATTATCTGAATGCCACTTACATTATTGTCAGGGGGGGAAAAGACAAATAACAAACAAATCTCTGACCAAAAAAATGTTCATCTCAAGACACAACCTATGCTATATTTAAAGAGGTTTACCTTATATATCTTTCTATGACCATAAAAAATAAAAATTCACAGGAATTTTGTTTTTGTTTTTTCCTTTTCTTTTTGAATATTTTCATTCTGTTGTGAAAAAGTCTATAGGCTTTTCAGAATTAGAGCTGGGGAGTCTTACAGATTACTCCATTAATTTCTTATTTGGTTTCTTTAGGAAGCAAATAATTTCTTACCCCAAAACTATCTTACTGGTGCCAGGTGTTTCTGTATGAAACTGAACAGCCCAAAGAAATCAATATTACAATTGGACAGAGAACTGTGGTTGAATCCCATCCCAAGGAAAGTTGTATCTTAACCATTGCATAACTTCAATAGAGAAGATTAATTCATTGGTTGCTATCAATCTGCCTAAAACATGATAGAAGACAATGGGAAGCATATACATTATGTATACTAAGAAGTTATGCAACACAGATATTCTTTTCACACAAGGAGATTCATTGTGTTATATCTATGTATGGGCAATATGTTAATTCATTTCTAACAAACTTTTTCAAAGCTTCTGAACCATAATCCTGGAGAGTCATATCTCATTTCTATAATATTGACCTATCTGGTTTGAAGGGAAATATACATGTAGATATACAGATATATTAACATGACTTTTACCCTTCCATTAACATTAGAAAAAGATTGAGCTGTAAACTCAAATAATACAGACATAAAAAGAAAATGTTTTCATCATATATCTGTGGTAATTTAACACATAAAATCTCAAAAATATCCCTTTTACCGTACAAACTCAAAATAGAATCACAGACAGTAATGGAACTTATATTAATTGAATGAAGTAACTTTCATGACGTTGTCAAAGGTCTTTTGGCCAAACTGTCAATTTTTGGCAAATAGTGCTCCATTTAATTACTCTAAGTATATATATACAATTCAGTTAATGGCCTGAGTTATTTTTAAGCAACTATATAATTTATAATGCTGCTGCTACTGGAAATAAAGTTGACGAAATTGTACAACATAAGAAGTTGTACAGTTCCATTTAAGCCACTGCTTTTCCCAACTACTTATAAAAGTCAATAGACAAATGTTTAAAATAAAATAAGTAAATCAGGTTTTTTTTTAAAAGAACCCAAATCCCACTCCCTAACTTCCTAGACTCACTTTTATTGTTTTAGTTGCATTGATATAGTTAACTGCATACAAATTATGTTCCTCCATTCCAGTACCTATAGTCAAAATGTTGGGATCAAAAATTATATCACATGGATTAAAGCCAATTTTGTTCACAAGAAGGTCATAGGCTCTGGTGCAGATTGAAATTTTGCCTTTTGTTTCTGTGGCCTGAAAAGAAAAATTAAACACATGAAACAACAGTAGTTAAGAGTTTTTTCTGTGGTATCATGTTTCTTTTTATCTAGGTTTCTAATGTGGCTTTTCTTAGTCTGTTACAATAAACCTATGTTTCAGCAAAGCTCTTCGATTCATGATTCAAAGTTAGCAGCTCTTAATAATAGTTATATTCATTGGTTTATTAAGAAACACATGTAAGTCATGAGATTACAGAATACTGCAGAATTTATAACATTCTCATATCAATCCAATCTAAACCCAAGTTTGCTGTTCCAGTACACGCCAACCACTCTCATTCTCAACTGAATTTCCCCTTTTCAGTGTTAGCTAAGAAGCAGGACCAATAAAAGGCTTTAAAACAAATTAAGTACGAAGAACTGAGGTCTGTTTTAATACATGCAATATAAAACATAACCAAAACAGCCAAAGTTCAGTATCAGAAAAGCTGCATCGTCTAGATTCCATGAAGTGAGGATAAAACTGAAGGATGATAAGAATGCACTGAGTTTCAGATCCAGAACCAAAAAGGTGCTTCCATGCAGGTCTGAACACAGGTACACTAATCGACACCTCCCTAAAGAAACAGAATTTTTTCCTCCCTCGGCTTGCACAAAACCTGCGAGGGCACAGCAAAATGTGTGTTTGAGTGAAGGAGGGATGCAACAATCTGCTTTGGATGTATGTGGGCACAATGTTGGTGCCTCCTTAACTGAAATATACATTTTTTTTCTAAAGCTCAGAAAAGATGCAGCTCCTTTAAGGAGCCTCAGCAGGTGAAGTGTGTGCATCAACCCTTATTCTGAAACTTTTTCACTTTTGGATTAAAAGCACGGCACAGCCAGTTGATGAAAATGATGGAACTCACTGAGATGGCCAAACTGACTTGTCTGATCACAGGAAAGACACTCATTTATGTTTATTGCTGACTGGAAACGCATTATGGATTTTTGCAGAAAGAAAAATGAACATATGATTTACGGATTTGATGAATAAGATAGATTATAGAAAGAAAAGGAACATGTTGTAACTTTACAGAGGCAAATTTAAAAAGCCACTTCTTTGTATCTTTTTCTTTTCTATTTTTCTTTTACTTTTTTCCCTTTGTTGCACTTTTAGCTTTCTTTCTTTTTCTTTCTTTCTTCTTTACGTTTTATTAGTTTGCATTAGTTTTTTATCTTCTTTTTAAAAACGTTTGATAAAATTATAAAAACAAACTAAAGTACAGCATATTTCATGTTTATGTTTATCTCAAGTCTTAGAAGAAAAGCAGAATAAAAATCCAATAAATGAAAGTGGCATGAACGGTTCTCTGTGATCTTGCACGTAACACACTCCGCAACCAACTGGAATTCAGGGGGGAGGGGAACCTCTGTGACTTGAAATTCCAGTTTGCTAATCTTGAAGTAGGCTAGTCCTCAAGTATTTCACCATGTATTATTATTTTTTAATTCCTGTCCAATATTAGCCATAGAGAAGTTAAGCTAGGAGACAGGTATGCTAATAACAGTTAATTGAAGATGTTACTGGAAAATCCTCTACACACATATTGTTACAGTTACTGTTGCATATTATTAATGTGATTTATACTCTGCTTTTTTGCTCAAAGGAAAGCTGTTTGCTGAAGGAATGTATATAAGTGAAGAGATCATGACTGCTTAGGGAAATGGCTGGGAATGCCATATTCGCAAACTTGAAGCACTTATATCAATAGCAATCAAAAATCAACTTATATACCACTTCATAGTGCTTTACAGCTCTCTCTAAGCAGTTTACAGAGTCAGAATGTTGCCCCCAACAATCTCCTCATTTTACCCACCTCGAAAGGATGGAAGGCTGAGTCAACCTTGAGCTGGTGAGATTTGAACTGCTGAACTGCAGCTAACAGTCAGCTGAAGTAGGCTGCAGTACTGCACTCTAACCACTGCGCCACCTCGGCTCAAATCAAGATAAATCAAGTAACAACTAAATAATGTTTTGTGATGAGAAACAATAGATGGAAACTAGCCAAGAAGAGAAGCAACTTAGAATTTTCCTAATGGTGAGAATGGAACAGCTTGCCTTCAGAGATTGTGGGTGTTCCTTCACTCTATCAAAAAGAGACTGGACAACCATTTATCTGAATTGGTATAAGATCTCCTGTTTGATCAGGGAGTTAGACTAGAAGACCTCCCACTATTATACTCTATAGAACTCTATGTTCTATATTCTTTGGTACTGTTATATTTTTTCTTGTTATCAGTTTTGTGATGATGCTTTGTATATTCATGTTTTATTTTCTTTGTAACAGGTTCAGATGCTAACTAGTTCAGTGGATATTTCAGCATTACAACTTAACTGCCCAAACTCATATACTGACCTACAGGTAGTCCTCAAGTCCACAATTGGGACCAGAGTTCCAGTCATAAGTCAAGTCACCACGTGACCAGATCCAAGTTTATAACCAATTTTGCAGTGGTCATTAAGTCCACTCATCTGGTCATTAAGGGAATCCGGCTTTCTCAATGGAGTTTCTTGCCACAAACTGGCAAAACAGTTGCAAATCACAATCACATGATTGTCGGACACTTTAACTAGCTGTATATGTGAGCCAGTTGCCAAATGTACAAATTGCAATCACATGACTGTGGCGGGGGAAGGGTGACAGTCATAAATGTGAGTATGGCTTGTAAAGCCCTTTTTTCCAAGGCTGTCATAGCTTTGAACCATCATTAAGCAGGGCTAGCTGTACTTTGTTTAGGTTACTTCGTATTCCTTCTCCTGGAACACAGATAGGACAAAAGTTTCTATGAGCTTTTGGGCAATTTCTAGTGGATGAGGAAAGTGTCACCAACCTGCCCCACTTCATCAAATGCCATAATCACCACTGCTGCTCCATATCTCCTAATGTTTCTTGCTTTTCTTAGGAAATCCTCTTCACCTTCCTTCAGACTGATGCTGTTTACTATGCATTTGCCTTGTGAACACTTCAACCCAGCTTCTATTACAGAGAAGTTTGAGGAATCAATGCAGAGGGGCACCTGAGGACAAAAAAGGACAACATTGAAAAAATAATAATGACCTTCAAAGCCAATAAATAGCTAAATTGTGTGGATGCATATCCAAGGCAGAGAAAAAATGGTCTTGCAAGTTTTATTTTTAAAAAGTAAATAGTCTATGCAATTACATTTACCACAAAGGCTAGACTAATTTCTCTCTTTCAAGAGCTTTCTTCAGATTATGACATCCTTTGGAAAAGATTCTATGACCTAACAGCAATATTTGCCCAGGGCTGACATTCAGATTGATGCACAAAAATTACAGCTGAACAAAACATTCTAAGCAGAGGGGTTTCCTGCCAAGTTCCAAACGCTTTAGTGACTTCACTGCAGAATAAAGATCAGAAGAAAAACCCTTTTGGATGATAGTTTCCCTTCTGGTTCCTCCTCACAATCTGTGCTCTCAGAAGTAACAGTGAGAACACTAGGACACAAGGCTGCCTGAAAAATAAGGCAGCCAATTTTTGCCGTTTGGGGGAATCTAAAAGCTGAAGTTGGTACTCTTAGAATTTGCAGACACCAAATTTCATGAAATTTCAGAATTGGTCTCCTTATTCCTTTTATAGCATTTGACTGTACATGATTCTAACCAAATGCTTCTGGGTTAAAGCAAGATACTTTTGGATATTAAAGCTGTCTTGCATGAAGTCAGGCACTGCTATTCAAATGCATGCAGACTGGTGCCAAATAATGTTTGCTCTGAAGGTGGGCAACGTTATATAGACAGTGCTCATCTGATATTATTTATGAATTTGGAAATCCAAGAATGAAGAATTGACTCCAAAAGCCAGGGACGTGCTTATGAGAGCAAAAGACTCAAGGCCAGCACTTTCTTCTGAAATGAAAACTCAACACTATTTGAGAAGGACACCACAAAGGCTTTAACCATACTGTAACTATCTAGATAGGCAAGGAGACAATAAATTAGTATCCCAAATACTTGACACTTATGTAAGATCCCAACGCTATAGCAGTCCAGTACAGGTCAGAAATGTGATGTCTAAATACCACAAAAATTATAATAATCTTTCTAATGCATTTCTTCTGATTTTTCATTTCCCGTTACCATTTTTTCTGTGGTATTGAGATACTGTGTAGTCCCAAGACATGTAGAGAATACCAGACTCGGGAAATTAAAAGACTATCAGTTAAATAAATAACCTTGGCAATGTCAGGCTCCGAAGCAATATAGTTGCAGAATCTGGCCATAGCACTTGGACCATCTAACATTCCATCATCCATGTTGATATCCAGGATCTGAGCTCCCATCTCAACTTGGGCCTTGGCTACACTCAAGGCTTCCTATGTTAAACCAAAAAAGACATCAGTTCTAACAGAAATACATCTAATTCTGTTCAATCCCCCTTTTTTTCTTGTATTTACTTCGATGACATTTGTTTCTGCATTTTTAGCAAGCTGCTTTTATTATGTCTGTCTTCCCATAACACTGTTTCTACTTTTTTAGTCTATAAAATGTGTCAGAGTTTATTTACATTTATTTTGTAAAACATTTTAGAGGCTGCCATCATCACATTATTCAGAACGGCTTGAACCTCTCACTTTTACAAACGAAATGCTCAAGATTGTGCTTCAGATTGTACTAAAACAAAAAACTATATTTATATAATGTACCTAGTAGAAACTCTGCATTCAAATCCTTAAACAGTGTACTTATACAAAATTTTAATGCAAATCCTGAAGCTTTAAAAAAAAGTTGGACCTACTTCATATTTGCCTGCCATTATAAGTTTGGCAAATCTCCTTGATCCTGCAACATTGCAACGTTCACCAATGTTAACAAAGTTGGTGTATTTTCCAATCCTGAAGGGTTCCAGACCTGGAAAATAAATTTTATTTATATATATACAATACCCTGAAAAACTACAATATACCATTTTACGAAAAGGTGCCCTTATTTAAATATGTCTGTTTAACAGAATTTTCTTACTGATCCATGTAGTCTGGCTAGAGAAAAGGACCTTTAAGTCTCTTTGCAACAATATAATGTGGTGATACAGCAAAAAAGTAGAAAAGAATTCAATTAAACAGCAACAACATACCTGATTTAGATGGAATATTTTTGCAGCACATTATGTCTGTAGCAGATTCACAACAAATGGATGAAATAGCAAGGAAATGACAAAAAAAGAATGAGATCTTATCTCTTCAGACTCATCATTACACAAGTGGGTTGTTGTTATTTGGGTGCCTTTGAGTCAGTGTTGACTCTTGAGGGTAGGATAAGATAGAATTCTTTATTGGCCAAGTGTAATCAGACACACAAGGCATTTGTCTCCAGTGTATAAGTTCACGATTTACATATAATAATAAGTAATAAATCATGGGTCATAATTATAGTTACAATCATTAATCATATGTTACAAACAATTGATTAATCATAAGGAATAGGAGAAAATAGTAGGAAAAAATGAGAAGATGAGAAAAGATGACAAATGAGACAATTCTATGGGAATTAAGTATTCAAGTGATGGCACGGGGGGACGACGACACTATATGTGTGGTTATTTGGCATGCAATGCTCTACTTGGCCTGGTTCTTGCCATTTCCTCAGCAAGGTTTCGCAGAAGTGATTTTACCATTGCATCCTTCCTATGGCTGAGAGTATGTGACTGGCCCAAGGTGACTTAATTTGTCTTGGGTAAGATTAGAACTCAGTCTCCTGGTTTCTAGCCGGTGCCTTAACTAATACACCAAACTGGCTCTTTACCCAAGCACATAGAAAATAATTATTTTTATCCTAAACATATTTTTTATTGGGCAGCCAAAGATATAAATTCATCCCAATCACGTAAATTGAAATAGAGAATCTCCATTAGGCTAAGAGCTAATCAAGGCCCAAGAATAGCAGCACAGATCAGGCCCAGTGACAGAAAATGCATGGCAGACACCTTTCTGCCACTCGAGAAAAATATACTGCAGAAGAAAACTTGTCTGCTTCACAACTGATGTTTGAAAGCTACAGAAAAATACTTAATCCAGGTATCTCAAATGAGGTGAGGAAACAAGCATCTGCAAATAAATATCACATCAAAAGGGGAAATGGAAGAGGGCTGAGTGTGTGTTTGTGGGTGCACACATACACAATACTGCAACACCAGAGCTACAATTATTAGTACTGTACCCTTTGACCAATATGCTCAGTATTCTATAGAGCAGGGGTGTCAAACTCACGGTGTCATAGCAACATCACGTGACATATTGGGACTTTCCCCTCCTTCACTAAAGCGGCTGTAGGCGTGGCCAGCATGTGACCATGTTTTGTAATAGCATCAAAGCAAAGGAAATAAATGGATGTGGCTGAAGTAGTTTGAGGCTTGTTCTCTTGTACACACACGTGCATCCCTTCCAGCTGTCAGCATATCAGCAACTCCTCACTTCAGTACAGGTGGTGGACTAACAACCACAACTGAGGTCAACATTTCTATTGCTAGGCAAGAAGTTTTTAAGAGAGCTTTGTCCCATTTTACAACCTTTCTTGCTTCAATTGTTAAGTGAATTACTGCAGTCGTAAAGTTAATAATATTGTAAGGTAAATCTGGCTTCCCCATTAACTTTGCTCATCAGAAGGTAGTAACATGTGATCACACGACCCCAGGACACTGCCACCGTCATAAATACTGTACACGCCAGTTGCCACGCATCTGAATTTTGATAATATTACCACAGGGATGCTGCAATGGCCTAAGTGTGAAAAACGGTCATAGGTCACTTTTTCACTTCACCGTAACTCTGAATGGTCACTAAACAAATGGTTGTAAGTCAAAGACTATCTGTAGTTTCTGGCCCCTTCATTTCCACCGAATAAGGTTTTGCTGCATGAGGAACCAACTCCCTTCTCTACCTAGGCAATGAGCCAAGTCCTGGCCAGGCAGCCCAGAAGGGCTTGGTGTTTGTTCATGCAGGCCTGATAAAGAGTATTCCAGAAGGTGCTTGGTGTTTGTTCATGCAGGCCTGATAAAGAGTATTCCAGAAGGTGATTTCCTTGCAAGCTTCTCTTTGTGTCCTCCGGGGCCCATTTCTTCACAGGAGTCTTTATGCTTAGCAAGCACTAAAGTCTGCAAGCACTCATTGTCTGATGCTGTGGCTTACTCACAGGGAGCTGGTGTTTCCCCCTCACCACCACCAGCCATTCTATAATGCTATTATAAACTAGGTCAGCCATCTAAGCTCTGTCATCCTTGTGTCCAATAAGTACAGCAAAATGAAGATTCCCCCTAAGAGCTTTCCGAAGTAGATTGAAAGGCTGTAAAATAAAAATCCTCTTCACCTAATAGCTTAAACTAACACAAGTATTATTCGAGGGTTTCCAATGGCTTGTAGGTGTCTTGAGGAAAAAGTAGAGCAACCACAAAGAATCCTAAGATATAATTAAGCAAACGTAGTTAAGGAATTCTGGATATGTTATTATCTCACCTGACAGCAGCATGTAGCCTTCAGAGACAGAGGCAGGGGGGATTCGAGGTTTGCATGCCTTTACTTCTTCAGCTATCTTCCTGCATTACAAAATAGTAAGTTAAGAGCCCAGGGGCTTTGCAAGAAGGAATGAAATTCTTCCAGAAGACACTAGAAGCAAATGGGGATTTATCTGTGTTTCATATTCTTTTCTAGTTCTCCCTTCTAAGTGCCATAGTGTTAATCATATGAACAGTGATAAGATTACAATCATATATACAGCATCTAATATATTAGTACTTTATGGAAAGCAGGACTCAGCAAGGCTAAACAAACATGAATAAAAAACCAAAGCAAATTATTTAGTCATTTTTGTATTCATAAATGGAGCACTGCTTGTGATAGTTTCAGGGGGGGAAATGATCACATGGGACAGAAGTTGTGAACAGCTCAAAGCAACATGCCCTGTTCAAAACATCCCTTTTCTCTAATCTATTTTCAGTCTTTACTGTTTTTTGAGGTAGTGAAACAAATTAACTTTAAAAAATTCATGGAAGGGAAAATGTCCTCATTCCTCTCTCATCGGAATCCACCTAAAACCTGAAAAGATGAGGAAAAAAAGATTCATTGGGAGGTTACTCCTGGGAGAACAGATCACTTGATACATTGATTTAATTAAATTAAATTATCTGAACATCAATCCTGTATCAGATCCCACTTTTGGAAGGAGATTCATTCTGCAAGGGGGGACAAAGGTAGCTGAAACAATGGGCACATTCCTTCTATTGTGTTACCTTGGATTCCAAAATATTGACAACTAATTTATATTCAGGTATAAAAGAAGCAAGTGTGCTCTCTTAGTAACCAATTACAATACTTGGGAGTATTTTCTTCATGTAACATTTTGTTAGTTCATCATTAAGAAAGACATACAGAATTTTCAACAAACTGTTGCAACATATTCTCCTCTCTTTTCCTAATTAAAAGGAACGCAGAAGGATATAATTCTGGTCAGTCCACTCTTTCTGCAGCAAAGTATAAGCTGTTATGGTTATGAGAAATGGGTCCAACCTGGGTTTTGGGTATGGCATCCGCTGTAATCCCATAGCAGGGGTGAGTGAACGGTCTTAGTCATCCCAAAAATTATTATAGCTTTCAGGGATATTGCTTTGCAGAAAACCAGACATTGAGATACTGTTCATGAGATTGGGCCTCAGGGATCAGATGGAACAGCTATTACTGTACCACTCTACTAGGTAGCTGCTTCCCTATCTGAGCTGCTGGATGTTGTGGGTGTACTGGCAGTGGAATTTCCCAGGGTTATGTTCTTGCGAGTCTTCAATCTGCCTTTCTTAGGTATGAAATTGTAAGCAACATGGGAATTCATGGCCACCATAGGTATATGTATGTGTCTATATTTCATATACATAGCATCAGGGCTATGGTAATGGATCTGGTTTGTAACCTGGAAGTCCTCCTGGACTTATGGTTCCAACACAGTAAGCTAGTGGCAGCTATAGCATTAGCACTTAGACTTATATACCGTTCCATAGTGCTTTACAGCACTCTCTGATCGGTTTACAACATCAGCATTTTCCCTCCTACAATCTGGGTCCTTCATTTACCAACCTTGGAAGGATGGAAGGCTGAATCAACCTCGAGCCCTGTCAGGATCAAACTTCAGCCTGTGGGTAGAGAATGCAATACGGCATTCTAATCACTTTGCCACCATGGCTCTACAGCTATCCTCAGAAGGGTCTTTGCACAACTTTGTGATGTATGTCAATTACATCTGTTTCTGGACTGTTGGTGCCCCTTCTCACAATCATTCATATCTTGTCAAATCTCAGTTGGATTTCTATAATGTACTAGAAAAGAATAGAATAGAATAGAATAGAATAGAATAGAATAGAATAGAATAGAATAGAATAGAATAGAATAGAATA
>JANHFT010004840.1:44968-58546 GCA_032467955.1 Pseudoxenodon macrops
GCTGGCTGTGCACCGCCCTGAGTCTTTCGAGAGAAGGGCGGTATAAAAATTTAATAAATAAATAAATAAAATAAATATCAAGTTCTTCTCCATTAAGCCTACCCGTTGGGCCCTAAAAATATCACAAGCTTATAAAAGCAAAATGATTGTTTTTTCCTCGCTATCCTTGTGCAACACATGCCCTCATGCCAGCAAAATAATTTGGGGGATCAAGTGCCAAGAGTCTGTGGAGAATATATGTGTCCCTCCTTTAATCAATGACAGATGTTCCCTAGTGGAATTATCATCTCCCAGCTTCGGGTCACAAGGTGCAGAGGACAACCCTCTCCAATGGCACATTGGTCAACGAAGGACAGATGGGATGTCACTATTTCATCAAAACATCCAACTGCCCATTCTTGTACCAGGCAGACTGGCTGCTCTAGGCAGGAGAAGGAGGTGTTGCCTGCTATCTGTATGGAGCAGTGGGGAACAGGAAGCTATCAATAAGATTTAGGAAGCTTTCAGCTGCTATTGAAGTTCCCAGCTGGACTTCAGCACATTTAAAACAGCAAACATAAAGGCAGCAGCTGGGGAAAACAGGGGCATTCCAAGACTCAGCAGCAGCTACCCTCTGAGTTAAGAGCACAGAACTGCACACTGAGCAATATTATTATTTATTTGTATTTTTAGTATTCAGAGACTGGGCAGGAATTAAAAATATTTTTGAACATGTAAAACAGACAAAATATGCCACATATTACAGTTGCTGAGCTCACAATTCAGCTTTATCAGCTAATGAAGCCATAACTTAGTGTGAAAATTACTCGGATTCAAGGCTGGCATCTTCCAAAGGAAGATAATTAGGAGGGCAGGCAAGATTCTTATAATTTGGCACACTGGTAATATTAGTGAGAGGACATTTTCAGACTGCTGTGTATGTCGGGTCATTCATTTATTATCATTTAATATGATTATAAAGCACATATTGGAAAGAGCAAGGTAACACACAATATGTTTGCAAAACACAGTGTTCTTGATTCTATTAACTCCTGTAGAAAAAAAGGGAATGTACTCTTTTTCAGAAGAACTGGATAATTTTAAGTTTAATTAGCATATACTCACAAACAAGGGTCTCGGTTCATATTCTTCTTCAAATAACTTTTGGAGAGCAAAGAGAGCTGCCTGTCCAATGAAAATATCACAGTAAATTAATTTCCTTTACTTTAGGAAACCCTCATTTCATAGATATGGAAGGGGAAAAAAGGGGGGGAAATTACTAATGAAAGTATACAGCTCAACCTTGCTCCAAAACATGCATACGGACAGTCAAGAAAAGTATGCAAACCACAGTGGAGCCTGTTGGACGTTTGTAACCACAAGAAACACGCTGACCTGTATCTTCTATTGCAGGTTTTATTACAAAATAGACTCTGAGAATCCATACAGAAACTGAATCAGGTCAGATGCCTGACTAAGACCTCAAATCAACAGAAAAAGCATCGGTGCACCTAAAGAAAAATTGCAATATATCTCAAACTTTATTTTAATCCCAAATTAAAGCTTCAGTCAGGCTGGAGTATAAACTTTACAGAGATCTCCAAGGCTCAGAGAGATAGGTCAAGGAACGTCCCCATGTTATCAACTTTATCTCTTATGCAAACTAGACTAAAGATTCAGGTTTGGCTCTATTTGTTTCACTATACTGTCTTGACTTTGTACAAGAATTCCAGAAAACAGATAAAGATAACTGTGTCCCTTTTTCTGGTTTCATTTCTAAGACTTCTCTTTAGTTAAGGGGAAAGTATATTTTTAAAAAATCTCACAACACAGATTTCCAAATGTGAATTGCCAACACAATAGGACCGCAGTACTCAAACCTTCAGTTGCCCTTCAGTTGAAGTCAACCTCTCATTTTACAATAAATAAAGGATATCTGCCAGCACAGCCTGATTAGTATATGCAATGACTTCCTTTTCACATATTATTGGGAATGGGCATTATCATTATGAACTTCCAAGATTCTACTTAAAACCTCACCTTGGCATTAGCTGTGTCAAATATGGTTTCCACCAGCATGATATCCGCTCCACCATCTAAAAGACCTTTGGCTTGCTCAGTGTAGGCATCTACCAATTCATCAAAAGCTAAAACACAGCAACAAATCGTTACAACAATGAAAAATGTACTTTCCAGTTTTAGCTTCAAATTAAACCTGCACTGTAATTCCTTATTGTCGAGGTAACACATGAGATTGCTAGCATCAGATGGGCTATGATTCTTATATCTTGTATTTTTATGTATACTGAGAGCATATGCACCAAAGACAAATTCCTTGTGTGTCCAATCACACTTGGCCAATAAAGAATTTTGTCTTCTATCTATCAGATATTATCAAATGTTTGCTTGACTACTTAAAATAATACCTGAGGCTCTTTTAATGTGTCATTAATTATGAACTTATTAACATGAAATAGAATTCAAAATGAGAAAATCTTTAGAATTGTTGAATGTTTTGAGTCAATGTGGCAGAACTGCAATTAGAACTAAACTGTCAGAAGCAGGTAAGGCCAAATTAATAATCATTTTCAATTTTAAGATTATCAATGGAAATACTTACTAACATTCCGATAATCAGGATTTTCCACTGATGGGGAAACAGAAAGGGTCTTGTTTGTGGGGCCCATTGCCCCAGCAACATATCTTTTACTTCCTTAACAAAGAAAAGCACAAGGATAATATTTAAATACAAGCTTTGGATTGTTAAACAAAGAAATGCAAAATAATAGACTATATTTGATCTTATGGTCTTTATTTGTATGTAATAATGAAAAAACATGACTGCCTGCCAAAAAGTGTCTTGCTAGAGACCATTTTTGAGAACAAAGGTCTGCTTCTACTGATCTTAATTCACTAATTGATAATAATTACCATTGTTTTAGGTTATAAATGAACAAAATCCTGAAGTGAACACCAAAGATAGGTATAGGCAAACTGTGACCCCAGAATTACAAATGGCCACTGAATTTTCTTTCAGCTATAAAAATGGTACTTCCAAATTTTTTATTTTCTACCATTTTTGCAATAGGAAGCCTATGAAAAGAATAGCATAATCCTAAAACAAATTTAGCACCATTTTAAGAAAAAAAAACCCAAATGTCACCATTTTAAGAAGAAAAGTCCAAAGGCAGGAAAAATGTAAAAGAAAATGTTGACTTCACACTTAAACAGGCCGATCCTACTTACTTTGTGTTAAGACTTCACCTATTCTGATATTGTTCCCATTCCAAATGACTAAGGGTGGACCACAATATCATGTGGTCAATATTTCTGGTATGGTTTTCTCTCATAGCAGCAATGTTTCTCTATGCTCTACACCATGGATCCGTAACACCGAGGTCATGGCCCATAGTCAGGCCATATAGCCTGTTTGGAATTGGACCACACAAGCAACAGGTTAGCACATGTGCAGTTTAATTTGCTTAAGCGATGGGCATTTGGGCTCAGGCGCGAAGCTCCATTTGCACGAGCGGTGGATGCTCGCCCTTTCACAAAACCACCCCCTTTCCCCCAGAGATGGGTTCCTGCTGGTTCGGACCGGTTCACTAGAACTGGGAATTTCCCCCTGCTTGCCAAACCGGCAGTAATGGCTGGCTGGATATACACCCGAACCGGTCCTCCGGCTCAAAATCGGTGTTCCAGCCTCAAATCAGCCAAAAAACAACCCTCTGTGCATGCACAAAGCCTTTTGCGCATGCGCAGAAGGTTTTCACCCAGAAGTGACGAAGGGTGATTCCGAACCAGTAAGGAAGAACCCACCCCGGTTTCCCCCACATAAACACACACACTGAGCTTTCAGGATGGAAAGGTTGGGGACTGCTGCTCTATGCTCATAGCAAGTATGTGTGGCTCTGAATGGGGAAGAACAGTCTTCAGGTTAATCTAGCAAGAGAGAGTGGCTTTTGATTTTATGGCCTCTTGGCTCTGGTGATTTTCCATCTTTAGCACTAGGTAGAGTTGCATAGAATCAATAAAAAAATGGGAAGTTCTCCTAGACTAACGGCTCCTGTTTGAAGAGCAGATAGTGCCATGACCTTTGCACAGCTTTGTGTTGTGCAGAATTACACACCTTCCTTGATCCTTTGGTCATCTTCTGAGTGGATTACTGCAATGCTCTCTACATAAGAGCTGGCTTTAAAGAGCTTCAACTGATCCAGAATACAGCAGCCTTCTTATGATCATATTATGTCTTTGCTCCACAAACTACATTTATTATTTCACACAATACTAAAAGCCATCAGAACTTGAACCTTAAAAAACTCAGCTTGGCATAAAAGTAATAAAGAAAGGCATACTCAAAATATCAAGAACTACTTGAAATGGCTATTGGTAGATATACATAAATCAAAACGTGCAGGTAATTATATCTCAAAATTCCAGGTGGACAGCAAATTAGGTAACACTGCTCTAATGACCCTTATTTGCTTTTCACAATTTGTTGGGAGGAAAATTGTAACACGGTGATTTAAACCACAGCCAAAACCACATTTGCAAGCCTAGATAACTCATGTTACAAATGCTTATCAGTGTGTCAAGTTACTCACCCGTCTCTGCAGTAACGTCATCAGCTGCTTTTCGAGCTATCTGTGCTGATGTTTTATTTAACCGATAAGCCTAATAACAGATTGGGAGGTAAATGGGAGATACAAAAAAAGAAGAAGCAATAATCTTCATTTACATTGCATTGAACCTTCCATTATACTTCTGCAATCAAAAGATCTTATGTAGAGGCTCCTAATGCTACCATCTATCTTTAACAGTCTTCAGATTATCTAGAAGGACCAACTGGCAAGAACTAATCGTAGGACCCAAAACATACCAAAGTCACAATGAAATGGAACAGAGATTATGTCAGTTCTCTGCAAACAGAATTATTTTTTACACATTTAGGAATTTCTACTTCTGAAATGAATCAAAGTGGGTGAGGACAGGACATGGGCAAAGAAGGATTTACATACAGCGTTAAGCCAAAATGAGATTTACATATTTCTGACATAGTGGGATAAGTGAGCAAGGCAGGTACTTGAAAATAGAAGGGAAAAAAGCTGCTTCTTGGCTGCATTAGAAGAAGCAAAGAAATGCCAGAAACCAGGTCGCACAAATATATGAAAACCCATCTGCGGGATACAGGCAAAAGGCAAAACCACGCCCCCTCCGGCCCATGGAAAAACCTCACCCCAAGGAACCATGGCTATAATTCACAATCACCTCCAAAACAGCACTGTTACAAATGAATTTATCTCAAGGATATGGAAAATGATGTCAGCTAAAAACACAAGACAGGATTAAAAACAGCTTTCTGGAGATGATTCATTAAAAAAACACTCATGTCTTGGCTGCTATTCAGATCAGACAACAGGATATGAAAGGTGGCAGAGTCTTGCAAAGATGCAAACATCGATCATTGCTGATATGGCATCTGTTTGCTTTTTTTCAAGGGGAAGAAAAATGATTTAACAAAAAAGATCTTCACCATTCAAACCGAATGTCTTAAAAGTCCTCACCCAGATAACAGCATTTTAAAGATTGATTTATATAAACCTACTACAAAACAACATGGCACAAGCATCAACAGTAGTGGGAAAGAACAAATATCCACAGTAACGAAGTTGGAAATACAGGTAGTCCTCGACTTACAACAATTCATTCAGTGACTGTTCAAAGTTATAGCAGCACTGAACAAAGTGACTTTTGACCATTTTTCACAGTTAAGACCTTTGCAGCATCCCCATGATCATGTGATCAAAATTCAGAAGCTTGGCAACTGGTTCATATTTATGACTGTTGCTGTGTCCCAAGGTCATGTGATCACCTTTTGTGACCTTCTGACAAGCAAAGTCAATTGGGAATCCCGATTCACTTAACAATCAGGTTACTAACTTGCCAAATGCGATGATTCACTTAACAACTGAGGCAAGCAAGGTCGTAAAATCGGGCAAAATTCACTTCACAAATGTCTCACTTAACCACAAAAATGTTGGGCTCAATTGTGCTCAAAAGTCAAGGGCTACCTTTAACCAAGTAAAGCACTGCTATTTTTGCAATTAGGCTCTTTTTGGCAAATGATCAAGTGAGACACAAGGGACAAATGAATGGTGAATTACTGCGGCAGAGTTAATCCTTATCTGTTATTTCCTGTTTATCCAATCCTAATTTCCAAAACCAAATCATATTTTATCAAAAATAAATCAAAACCACACTATCACAAACCTAATGGTCTTCTTACACAAAATTTATATTTTTCCCATGAACATTTATATTGCTTTATAGCATCCCTCCCTTACCAATCTAGTACAAGATAGACATATTGGTCTCAGTTGCCATGATCCCCAGCCAGCCAGCCTGGTCAAAGCTGGTCAAAGGGAAACCCAAACTTGACAAGCAAGAAATACAAAACTCTCACCAGATATTCAAGGCTGTAGTCAGCTTGTGCTATTTTAGTGCTGCTGAAAGTATTTGTCTCAATGATATCAGCACCAGAAAGCAAGTATTCCTGTAAGCAGAACAGAACAATTGAATAGCAGTAGCAATAGCACTTAGATTTACAGTATATACCACCCATAGTGCTCTACAGCACTCTCTGAACAGTTTACAAAGTCAGCCCATTGCCCCCAACAATCTGGTTCCTTGTTTTACCAAACTCGGAAGGAGTCAACCTTGAGCCAGTCAGGATTGAACTCCAGACTGTGGGAAGAGCTATCCTGCAATACTGCATTCTGAGCACTGCGTCACCAGAACTCATACTCCAATAGCTCATACGTCCAACTGAAGCTTGGAAATTCAGGTCTTATGATTAGTCTTGAAATAACAATAAGCAACAGTAGTATTTGGAGAAGGCCTATAGAGCAAAGTTTAATTTCCTTCAGGAATCGTCCTAAATAGTGCGGACATATTTGAAAATTAAAGCATAATTTAGAGTTACCACCTACCATGTTTCCCCGGGTCTTATATTAAATTTTGCTCCAAAAGATGCATTAGGGCTTATTTTCCGGTTGGGATTTATTTGGGGGGGGGGGGGAAATACGGTACTAAATGCATCCGTCTGGCTCACAATCTTAACTGGGGCTTATTTTTGGGATAGAGCTTATATTACGAGCATCTGGAAAAATAACGCTAGGGCTTATTTTCCAGTTGCGTCTTATTTTTGAGGAAACACAGTAGATGCTGCTTGAAATCTGTAGACACACCTATACACTCAAATCTAGTAAGCTGAAGAGCAACACAAAACGAAGTTCATCTGTAATTAAATTATTCAACAGTCAGAAAAGAGAGCTTGTAGTCAATGGCTACTGAATAGCTGGTTGCTCTGATGAAGCCCAAAGATGCATTATCAATGAGCAAAACACTGTCTACTAGTTTCTTGAATAGATTATGTATAGTTAACAGTAATACTTTACCTAGTTACTGGTAAAGTAACTAGGTGTAAAATGAGACATTTTCCCTGATAATTTTTAGTTCTCTTATTAATCTTTGACATCAGAGGAAAATTTCTGGAAATCCTCTCAACTGCAAACTCAGCTTATGTTTTTTTTTTCATTACTTGAACAGCAGGAGAGGAAACTCTAGAATAGAAGAATAGAATAGAATTATTTATTGGCCAAGTGTGATTGGATACACAAGAAATTTGTCTTTGGTGCATGTGCTCTCAGTGTACAATATATTATACCATTAAATTATAACTGAAAGTGGCAAAAGAAGCAATAACTGTTCCATATTCATGTTGTTATACTGAACCAAGAAATGTAGTTATATTTCAGATTTGAATGCTCCAATATGACTGTCTCAGTTTAAACTCTTGGATTTTTTTCCCCTCAGCAGTAAAGAAAATAAATGAGGACAAAAGTAATTACAAAATGTTGTATTTTAATCAAAACGCTACCAGGAAGAATTCCCAATTTAGATTTTCAGTGAAATTGACTGACGGCTGAATATATTTCTCCGTGTACCCAGTATTTTTTTTAAATTAAGAAAATATCAATATTTTTAAGTGTTATTTCTTTTGAAATAAGCATATTATGTGTATTTGTGTGTCTGCATATTTATTCATTTATAAATATTTCTAATATCACCCTTAGCTAATGACAGATGAGCAGCTTACAATGTTAAAATCTAAAGAAAAAAAATAAAAACACAACTCTCAATTTCCTACATATATGTGTAGAGGTTTGACTATATAAATTAATGAATGAAAGTCAGTGTGGTATAATGGTTAAGATTTATTCATGGGGTGTAGATCTGATCAATTCCTACACCCAACCACCTCAAAACTCCCCTCCAGCTTGTCTTTCTCCATTCGAGATCACAGCCAATCTCCTGTCACCAAATCCCCAATTTCTTCTTTTCAAATGGTCCTCTATGAACCATGACATTACTTCCACCTAAGGAGTTATTCTAGTATGTGCACAAAGTAGCAGAGAAACCCTTGAATCTAATCAAAGGAGTAAATAGTCTCAAGAACTATTTACTTCGTTCAATAGTGAAGTGACAATCAGTGTGTCTTTAGACCTAACTCTGCAGTGACCTCGTTTCTAACAGATGTCCAAGTTTCAAATTGCATACTATTTTGGGGGGTCTGAAATAGATGGGTAAAGCCATTGCCGAGACAGAATATAGGATATTTTTTTTCTGGTGCACAGTACAGAAAGCATTTTTTCTAATATTTCTTATACTTTTTCTTTTTAACCTGGGACCTTGGAAGATCGTCATCTATTCACCAAATAGATGAAGAGCTGAAATCTATATATTCTTAATGCTTTTTAGCCATTTATTGACTTCTGATGAATCACATACAAATAATAGGACTGTGTCACAAAATAGGGATTAATTCATCAATGTATTTTCAAAAACAAGAGTAAAAAAAATATGAGCATAATCCAGTCCATTCAAATTAGTGAAAATGTTCCATCCGCTGTGATTTACTCTTTGTTGCCTTTTTCAATGAACAACACTCAGCAATCATCTTCATATGCCCCTCATCTAAAGACCCATTTCTGAGGAAAGTGCCCATAATTGTGATCTATCCATACCAGTGTTTCCCAACCTCAGCAGTTTTAAGTGGTGTGGATTTCAACTCCTAGAATTCCCCAGCCAGAATTCTGGGAGTTAAATTCACACAGCTAAAAGTGGTTAAGGTTGAGAAACACTTGTCTAGAACATGTGAACGTAGCTCTCCAGAGTTGTTATACATGCCAGAAGAATCAATAAACACTTTCTAGTACAAGAATTAATAGAACAACCTGTACTCACCTTGTGAATTTTGTAGATGATATCAGGCTGAGTTATGCTCAACAGGTCATTATTTCCCTTGAGTGGTTTCAGGTGATCCTTAAATTCTTGACCTCGAAATTCCTCTTCTCCAAAAGAATATTGTTGGATCATGGTCCCCATGCCTCCATCCAAAACCATAATGCGCTCCCTCAGAATGGATTCTATTTCCTCTTTCAGGGTTTTTTGGGAAACTGCATTATGAGAAAAATCTGTATTTAAAGCAATCAGCATCTCTTCTCACAATTAATCATAGGCTCCAAAGCATTGAGGATTGTGGACATGCCATCCTGAATTGTTGAGGAAGGCAGATATACATGTTATATAAATCAATAAAATGATCTGTATTGTTGCAACCAGAACAAGGACACAAAAGTAGCTTATGGCCTAGCTACATTCTGCTAACTTAAATATTGAGACACAGACCTCTAAAAACATAGTATTTCCAGCACAACTAAGGAACTCCAGCTGGAGAAGCTGTCATTTAATGTTATTTCAAGATGAAAAAACAATAGCACTTACTTATATAGCACTTCATAGTGCTTTACAGCCCTCTCTAAGTGGTTTAGAGTCAACATATAACCCCCAACAATCTGGTTCCTCATTTTATTAACCTTGGAAGGAAGGACGGAAGGCTGAGTCAATCTTGAGCTAGTCAGGATCGAACTGCTAAACTACTGGCAGTCGGCAGTCAGCAGAATTAGCCTGCAATGCTGCATTCTAACCACTGCACCACTATGGCTACAATAGAACTTTACTAAACAAATGAACCCTGTTCAGGTACTATTCTGTCTACTCTACAAGCTAAAAGTACTTTAAAATCATGCACATCTATGTGTCCTATGAACATTGTATTTTAAGAAATGCAGGTTTTGATATAGGCTCTTCGTTTCTCTTATATGCTTATTGTGTGACTGTTTGCAAATCACAGAGTTCTTACTGTTTCCTGCTTTGCTTTTTCTTTTCTTTTATTCCTCCCTCACCAGGAGCAATCTGAAAAATCCATTAGACAATATGTTTGTTTGTTTTTCTTTTCTTTTCTGCAGCTGCTTGCTGCATGCATGGTACAGTACAGGAGATAGACAATATTCTAATTTGGAAAAGTATAGGGCAGCCCAGAAGGCTGTGGTTCTCTGTGGTCAACTAAACTGTAAAGGAAATAAGAGTAGAAAATAGCAACCCAAATCTGTGCTTGTTGGTTTTGTACTAAATTGAGTCGAGTTCAACTTTCTCCTAAATAATAATGCTTTTATTTCTCTTTCTCCCTTCCTCCCTAATTTATAGCAATAAATAGTTCACAATAATAAACATAGTAATATCAAAACCCAAACAACTCTTACGAATGCATCAAAGCTCTCCATGACCTAAAGCCAGATTTCCTGAGGGACTATTTATCTCCAATTACTGTATATCTCTCAGTCCAATGAGATTAGGCGGAGGGGCATGCTTTGAGTCCCATTTATTGGCAATATCATCTATGCCAATGATAGCTAACCTTTTTGTCATCACGTGCCAAAAGCATGCACACACCCATAATGCAATGTGCGTGTGACCCCCCGTGCCCTGCCCCCGCGCATGCACACGTTCCCCCTGCCCTGTGCATGTGTGCGTGAGCCCTGCGCATGCACAGCAGACTCTCGAAAACCAGCTGGTTGGCGGGAGGCACGTGCGCATGTGCAGTGGAGCTGAGCTGGGGCGATGGTGTACGTGCCCACAGAGAGGGCTCTCTGTGGCACACATACCATAGGTTCGCCATCACGGGTATAAGCTATTTCTCCATTCTTGTTGCATCTACAGACTGCTGTCCAGGGGCCTCTTTAAAGTGAACCAGATTCTTTTATAGAAGGAGCGACTATTAACCCTCCCCACCCGTGACAATGCTAGCAAAGCTCTTTATGTATAATAATCACTCTTGTTCACTTTGAGTCAGAAGCCAGTTGGACGGAGTCCAGAGAAGTGTGAGCCTGATGTGTTGCAAGGTTTCCTGGGAAAGATTTTGCACATGTTGATCCTGTGGAAATGGGCAGCTTTTGGTGAGATGAGTTTGATCCTGCCTCATTTGGCTTGTGCATGCTGCCAAGGAGTAGATGGGGAGATAGGTCAAGCCATGTTACACACCTTTTGGGATATCTTTGAAAGGGCCATTTGTACATCCTTTCCTTAAGGGACTAACATCTAACCCAACTGCACTGGACAGCTATCACTCAGTTTGCAACTTTCCCCTCTTAGGGAGGTTGTTGAGAAGGTGGTTGTTTGACATCTGCAAAGGACTCAGAAGTAGATTATCTGGACTCTTTTCTGTCAGGTTTTAGGCCTGGGAAGTAGCACTGACCATGATTATTTATGCTTTACAGTAGAGTTGTGACCTTATAGTATCCCTCTAGGCTAGTTCTTTTCAACTTTTCAGATTGTACCACTTTTAGGGCATGAAAATATTCGAGTACCACCAGTGGCTTAGCAAGGTGTCAAAAACCTGATAACCAAATAAAAAAGAGAAAAAAGTGATAAAGTGCACCCACTTACCACACTTTTAATGGAAAACATGTGCCTGTTTCCCTGACATTAATCTTTGCACTGGAGTGCTTACTGATAAAATTAAGTCAGATTCCAGCTGAAGACAATTCCTTCCCCCCACCCCTCCCGGGTACAGTTTTGCAACTTGGCTCAAGAACTTGGTCAGAATTCCAATATCACATCCTCTTGACATAAATGTAAAATACAATGCAAACTTGGTGTGCAGTTTTTCCAAGTGATTTTTGATGGCAGTTTCAGTGTCTTCAGTGTCAACAACAGAATTTAGTTCAATAAAGTCTGACACATTGGGAAATGATGCAATATTTCCTTTCTTTACTTGACCTATACACAGTGAGATTTTCTTGTAGAATGCACAAACTTTGTCTTCTATGATAACCATGTTATGACTGGCCCTGCAGCAACTGATTCAGTTCATTTAGCTATTTAAATATGTCAGCCAAATAGCCAAGGCAGGACACCCAGAAGATATTTTCAAACATTTCTGCTAGGGGTGATAAAACATTCATCAGGAGCAGGTGTGTTTCATCTCGTTGCTTGAATAATCTCGATAATGTTTCACCTCTTGGCAGCCAACGTACTTCTGTATGAAAGAGAAGAGTGCTGTGCTCAGAATCCAAATCCTTGCATAATTGTCAGAATAAACGTCCATTTAATGGCCGTCTTTTGATGAAATTTATTATTTTTGCAGCATCCTCCAAAAATCTCATGTAACAATGGGCTCATGCGTTTAGAAGCAAGTGCATGTCTATGTAAGATGCAATGATTTGAAACAATGGAACTCTTTCTTGTCTTAGCTTGTGCCCGAAGCTCTTCCTGTAATAGCTGCTGCACCATCGGAACAAATTGCTACACACCATGTCCATAATATTCCATGTTCACTGAAAAAATTGTTGATCCCCAATCGTTCTGCCAGGTAGTGGGCAGCAAAATAATACGTGTTCCAGTATATCGTCCCAAATCAGGAACATACACAAAGACAATTAATTGCGCTTCACCAGTGATGTCAGTGCATTCGTCCAATTGAAATGCAAATTTTTCTGCTGCTGTGATCTTTTCTACCACTTGCTGAATAATGTCTGTGGCCATATCTTGTATTCGTCTTTGGACAGTGTTGTCAAAACATGGAGTATTACAAATAGCATCAGCCATTTTTTTCATCAAAGAGAATTGAAGCAATTGCAATAGCAGAGGGAACCACGACTTCAACAATTGTGAGAGGGTGTGGCCAGTGTCGCGGCGAGACAACTTGCTTTTCCGGGGCTCCCAAAAAGCCGTCAAGTCCCAGCCAATTCAGGGGTCCCTGCTGACCCAAAACTGTCCTGAAGGGACAGTGGGAGTACAAGGACACTGGCCGGCATGAACAGGGAAATGGCAATTTCCCTGGGGTGCCGGCTGAAGCCTCTAGACCCGGCGGCGGGGAAGACGGGCTTCGAACTGTCACCAGCTGGGGCGGCCACAATGAACTGAGCAGGAGAGAAGATATGGAGGAAATTACTACCTCAATCTAAGTGACTGTGCAGGAGTGTCGATTGAGCAAAGTGTGGAACTGGGTTAGTGATCAGCTATGTTAAAGAGGAAAAAAAACTTTTTAAAATGGAGGAGTGAAAGTGCCTGGAGCGGAAATTGACGGCTAACCAGCACTTGGACTTAATATTGGAAAAGAAAAATGAAGATTAAACAAGAAATCCCAAAGATTGTTGCTTTTACAATTGGACTGGGGGAATTTGTAAAGATTTAAAA
>JANHFT010004840.1:58646-76657 GCA_032467955.1 Pseudoxenodon macrops
CCGCATGTGTATGCGTGGCAGAGACCCAAAAACCAGCTGGCCAATAATTTCTGCTTCCATTTTGGCGATTACTTGCGGACAATTATTAGTTGTGAACTGATATCATCTTTTTTTAAAAAGGAATCAAGGATCTATGTTTCTGTTTGACTTGCATTCCTTGACAAACAAAATGAAGCATAACTATTTCAAAAGAGAGATTAGAATTTTTTCCTGAAGTCTTATCACATAATTAACAAAATGGAACACCCCAGCCCTACAAGAGATGCCTTTGGGATATTTGTTAAACCAAAATATTTACTGAGCATTAGGATAAAATGAAGTTCAAGAAACCTCATTTCATTTTTAAAGTGGAAGAGATATTGGTATTGTAAAAGAAGGGAGCGTTCTTCCTTCCAACCTATTTAATTTTTACAAATTCATTTACACTTATCTTTATTATCTTTGGAGGTTTATTTTTGTGCCATTTATAACTAATTCCCTTCCCCCCAGGTTAATAACTGGCTAGAGGTAAACTGACTGAGTGATAAGATGTAGGGAATGCAACAAAACAGCCTGGAGAAGGACAAGATTACAATAAAGAACAAATGCTTCCATCCTATTTTATATTAGAATATTTCCCCCCATGAATATATAAATAACCTTTTTTCGGAGAAGTATGGCTGGAGGAATACTAATGGCATTAATGTCCTACTAAAGGTACGGCAGGAAGGCTTGTGGAAGAGCATTTGGGAACAGCAGCATTTCTCACTTAGCAAGCATGTCAGAAGATTGATGCCAATTGACTATACAGGGAGTCCTCATCTTATAATGGTAATTGGCACCAGCAATTCCATCACCAATTGACAGTGTCATAAAACGAAACAATTTCACAACCATGCAACTTACAACAGCAGCTACAGCAGCCCCTATTGCAGTTATTAAGTGAATCACACACAATTGATCACAACTTGGAACTTCCTGATGGCTTCCCCAAATGTTTGTCAGAAGCCAGCTGTGAAGGTCACAAATGGTGATCATGTGACTGCAGAATGCTGCTACTTTCCTAATTGGTGTCACGTGCCAAGCAGCCAATCACAATTGAGTGACGCGGGAACTCTGTGACAGCTGCAATTTTGAGGATAAATCATAAGTCTTCCTCATTCAGCATGGTCATAACCGCTAATGGTTGCTAAATGAGTGCTCACTAAGAGAGGACTACCTGTACACATCAACAGCTTAATGCTTGTATAATTCATCACATGTACTGAGAATGCTCAATATGCATACTCCTAATATAGCTTTAAATTATTATTTTTTAATCTGAATGAAACCAGGACAAGGAGGATATGCTCTGCCCCATTATTTGTCAGAATTGGAGCACCACTTTGGCCAGGATATCTGACAAAGAACAATCATGAATGGAACAGTACCTATTTTTGAAAAAGCATTCCTTCTTTGTCTCGCTTTCAGACATAGGCAGGAGCTCATTTTCACTGGAAAAGTCTTTATATGCTCTCCAGTGGTGGGTTGCTACCGGATCGAGCAAACCGGTAGTTGTGGCAGTGGGCGGTTCCGCCCACCCACACGGATGTAATCACGGATGATCTGCGCATGAGCAGAAAGTTCTGTGCATGCCCAGAAGCGCCACACGCACGCATCAGTTGCAAACCAGTAGCGCCGGAATTTGAAACCCACCACTGATGCTCTCCCTTAAACAGCTGGAGTATAAGATGAGAACTTGAAAGTATTTCGGAGTTGAGATTTCACCCTCACTGTGTAGAACAGCCATCTTTGCCTGGGGCCCTGCATTTTCTCTTTTAAAAACTGGCCTATAAAAATCACCAGTGGTGTGATGGTGAAGCAGTACCACCACTGGGAAGGGCAAACCAAATTAACTACCTTTACTTGGTGGGGTGAAGTATGTATGGTTGGGGATTTTTGCAGAATAGTTGCATAAAGCTCCTGAGATATACATATGTAACCAGCACACCCAAGATTGCAGTCACAGCTGCCGACAGATAACACTTGCAGTCAGAAAGATTTATTTAAGGGAAATATGCCTTACTCCTACTGTCCCAATCAGTGTGTGAAACTAAGGAGGGATTGGACAGCACAACTACAATTAGGATGTTTTTTTTCTCTCTTTATGCTATTTTTGGGTTCAGAGGGAGAAATCACACATTAAGTGGAAGAACTTTGTGATTGTACGGTACTACAAGCATCACTCTGGGCTGCAGGCTCATGACTGCCTTCAGTGATACCTTTGATTTCATATAAACAAAAGTTTAGTAGCAAACATAAAGAGCACACCAAAATGTATACCTTTCTTTTGCTTCTATGTCATAAACAGCATGGCTTTATTATCATTAATCTGATGGCATTGCATCACATTTCTTCTGTGCCTGAAAATCGTCTTAAATTAACTGATAAAAGTAAAACTCTCGTTTGTATCCGAGCAAAATACCGATCTGCTCAAATCACATGTTCATAGAAAAGAAAAAGCGGCGAAAAATTACACGTGATTTACAAAACGAGGAGGTGGAAGAGCCTTATCCAAAACACAGTTCAGAGGAACCCTGGGAGCCGGTTCACTGCGTGTTTCACTATTAGGTTCTTTCTAGGTCTCCTTTGATTATCAACAAGCTCGGCTTAGCCGTGTATTATTTAATATTCGGCTTTCGTCACATCATTTTTGAGGTCCAATTCAGCTGGTACTTAAAGCAGATGTCAACCAAAAGTGCCTCGAAAAGCAAATTAATTCTGTGATTCTTAATTTAATTCATCCGGGTTTCAAAAGGTTTTAGCTCAGAAGTTCAACGAGACCCACCTTATCTATTTCTCTTTTGGATATTTGGAGGGGGGGGAAACTAAAAACCCCAAATTGTCAAGTGCGACTAAAGTTAATTCAGTCTACTTTCTGAGTACAGCACACGTAGTAAATCTCCTGCCCAATAGGTAAGCAGCCCATTCAGGAGTACTATAGCGGAGCCCACTCACTCTGCGATTCCCAGACCAACATACAGCAAAAGTTAGAAACTGCGCCCTGCCAAGCTATTGGAGCTCACAAACGCCTCCGACAAACACGCACCGTGCGATTCCTGGCTACCCCGCTGCTCAGCCAACTCGGGAATCGTGGGCGACATCTTTTTGAAACAGCCTGGCCAAATCTGAGCGACTGAATTTCGTCTCCCGGGTTAGAATGGCCGGAGACTATGGCAAGGAAAGCGCCTGCGTGCTCGTCACTAGCTGCGCAGGCGCATAAGCTTTTTTCTTTTCATGTAAACGCAACTGTCAGTGTAGACAAGGGACATTGGTTTGAATGTTGCAACGAGGAAGGCGTGGAAGTGGCGTGTTGGAACTGTGTACCTTGGAACGGCTATGTCTACATTTAATTTTAGCAATTATTAAACGTGTTGTTTTTAGATTGCCGCTGTATCATAACTCATGGTGCTTATATATGAAAATATTTAACCAAATTTATCGGACAGTGATGGAAATACCCCGCGGGCTCCTCTACATTAGTGTTAGTTTGCAAAGCAAAAACACCATTTGGGAGGACGTTTAGGATGAGAACTCAAATTCTGGAAAACTCCTTTTTGCTTTAATATTTTAGAGTAAAGAAGGAAATTTAAATCCCTCCTGCGGACGAACAGAAAGTGGGCAGAGCTGCTTACTGCAATTGCTTAATCTTGTTAATCGCTTAATCTTGCAACCACCCTAATAATAGAAGTCTTCGGAGGTCAATCTACAGCAGAAGTGTCTTAACTTTGGCAAGTTTTAAAGTTGTGATCTTCAACTACCAGCATTCCCCTGCCAGGCTGGCTGAGGAATTCTGCAAATTGAAGTCCACAAATTGCCAAGATTAAGCACCCCTGATCTACAGGCTTCTTGGAATGGTTTTCTCTGCTGCCAGATCTACATTTTCTTTGCAAGGTTTTCTCTACACACCAATTTTGGTCTCATTTAGTTCAGTTCTGGAGAAGTTCTTCTGTTTGGTCATCCCAAATATTATATTTCAACATTTCCAGCATTCCTCTCCTTTGGTAAAAAACTAAAAAGGCTTATAAAAGTACTTTTCTTTTAAATTAAAAACTTAGTGTATGGAGCTGTGTTTCTCAACCTTAGAAAGATTAAGATGTGTGAACTTCATAACATCTGAAAGTTGCCAAAGTTGAGAAATGCTGGTTTAGATTAAAGGGTCCAAAGCTGGTTCTGGCTGTTTGTTTGTTTTTATTTTGTGTAACTTGGCTAAATTCTAACCATGCCTTGAGAGAGGAATCTCAGCCATTGTGTCACTACTGTAGTTGTATCATCTAGGCTATACAAAGAGGAACCAACTAGTTGAATGCTGATTTTAAAAAGGGACTATCTCAACATTGCAGTAAGTCAACATTTTGTTAATCATGTTTTGTTTAATACATGACAATTCCCTGAGTTTGCACTAGGCCACAATACAAGAAATCACATAATTAGCATAATGTCTGAATGCAGTCACTATAGACTTCCCATTACCCTGGGTACCAAAAAAATGTATACAGGACCTACATTATTCACTGACTATTTAAGAAAATTCATTTTCCTTCATTGTAAGCAAAACACTGATACGATGCACAGAGAGATATCTCGGAAAAAGATCTCTGACAGGTCATCCTCAAACATCCAGTGCTATTAAGAATAAATAGCCAAAGGTGTTATCCTTGAGACTTTCACATTTTGGTTATGTCTTTATACTACAGTCCAACAACTTTCTGATGTATTCACATTTCACTGAAACATAATATGGATAATTTGGTTTGGGGTTATTTGGTCTATGTGTGTTTGATTACCCTAAATGCCACCTCATTATCCTGGGAGGTCAAATATAGTATTATGTGTTCCTTAAAACATTTGTAACGGTACTAAGCAGAATAATAGGCATGCTTAAAATTTGTGCATCACAGAAGGTGGCATCATGTAGCTAATCTTGGAAAAAGCTAAGCAGGATCAAACCTAGCTAGTAATTAGATGGGAGACTACCAAACTATCCCAAACTGAACTAGGAAATAAAAATCTTTAGGAGCAATGATAGACTACCTTTATGTTGATGCTATCAGGCACTAAGCCAAGTAAATTGAATTCAGCATAAATTTTCATGCAAATTCTAAAGCTCTTATTAAGAGAGGATTAAACTACAGGATTCTGTGTTTCATGTAGAACTGTTACATTGTTGGGTCTCAGGCTGTGAGTTATGATCCCCTCAAGGGGTCCCAACCAACTTAAAGAGGGCTAGCAAAAGGTGTTTTTTTGCAAAGCCTGAAGCAAAGTTTGCCAATGCTCAAGTATTTTACTTTATTGTGCGGAGACAGTAACATAAATTCATTTATCATTTTAGGAGATTGCAATATTGCAAATTTAGAGAACTTCTGTCTTGCAATAAAAACAGACTGAATCTGCATGAAGCCCATCACTAAACTATATAGACCCCTGTTATCTGATGGAATGTAAGCAACAGCATATTGGCTTGGAAAGTAATCTTTAGATTAAATATCCTAACTTGCATGAAATAGTGGAATATGCTCCATCGGACAATGATTTATAAGCACTAGGGTAGACTTTTCCCTTATATCTTGCCTTTATTTTCTTTCACTCTCTCTTCTTTTTCTGAAGGGCATAGTGCTACTTACTGCGAAGCAAACTCTGTGATTTATTATAAATCCTACTGAAACCTATAACCCAGTATATTCCAATAATATCTTTTTTTATCACAAATCTGTTCTTTCAGGTAGTTGTTCCTGGAACCAACTTTCTGACAAATCAGTTGGATCAATGTCTTTGAGAGGAAGAAGAGCAGCAGCAAAAATAATCATCTCCACTCTAATTGGAAAAAAACACAAATAAAAAAGATAGATGCCTCACTACATATCAAGCAAATAAAGAAAAGTTGTTTTTTTAATGAGGTGAGAACCCTGTTGTCCAGGAGACATGCCCTAATATTTAAAGGTGTATCAGTTTAATCTCAGAAACTGAATCAATATTAAGGCTTGAAAAGCAGACTTTATTTTAAAGGCACGTTTTAATAGTAGCAGATGGTACAGTTTTCTTTGCTTCTTGTATGAACGTTTACTTTTTTGCATTTATTCCATGGGATTGTTAGGCTTCAGATAAAATAGATTTTCTACAAACTGTTGACAAGAATATAACTGGCAGGAAGCTACTGCACAAAGTAATTTAGACTAGTTGTAGTAAAATGTCAATATTGTTATCTTTAACCATGAACAATTGCAACAGAACAATGAATATAGCAGAGAGCAGACACAATCTATTAACACCATCCTAAAATATGGAACTCCCTCATAATATCCAGGCTACTAATACTGTGCCCTTTCAAACTGGGCATTGATTTTAAGATGAAGGCTACTATCACCGTTAAGATGATGCCCTTATCATCATCATCAACCTCTTTGAATAAACTCCAGAGGATTTGTGATTTTTATACCACTAGAAACTCAGACTAGAATTCCTGTGCACGTTTCAAATTAGAAACAACAAAACAATCTCATGTGATTATTTGGTATGACCTGGATTTTTATTTTCTCTTGTATATGGTTCCATTTGCACAAGCATACTAAACCCCAGTATCCATAGATGAAAGCATTACCATGGTATGAAAGCAAAAAAGGTGCACGGAGGAAGGTTGTGGAAGACTTGCATAAAATGTTCTGAATTCTTGAAAACATTTCATGTTTTGAAAATCAAAGTTATGCTAGATTTGTTTTTGTTTTTTTGTTTTTTTTCAAAGGCATGTTTTCTTTTCTTTTGTTTTTCCTGAGGCTTTCTAACTTGGCACTTTGGGATTATCCATTTTTAATTTAAAAAGAACAACAACAATCTGATAAGGCAGGGGGCCAGTGCAGTCTGTCACTGTATAAGCTTGATCAAGTACATATAAACAACGTTAAAAACTCATCATGCTGCACACTACGTGGGCATTGCTCCTTACTGAATGTTCCTGCTAAACATGAGAAATTGTAGTGAGGTCAGCTTACTTATTTTTTTTTTCAAGGAGCAAACTGGAATATATCTAGTTTCACTTGCCCACAGAGTCAGTCCCCAGTTACAGATCGCTTTCCCCATACAATGCTGATGAAAATGAGGTATAGTCCAGAGCTCCAGGAACACCTCCTGGTCCCTTGTACGCCGGCATACGCTTGATGCAGTACTGAGCTTGTTCAGATGGCAGTTCTCGGTTCAACTCTTCAGCAAGAATATATGGCTAGGATTGAAAAGAAGGAATATGATTAGTTTTTGTTTTTTTTTGAAATTTCAGAATCAAAACAAGCGGTGAACTCTCTTTGATGAGAACAAGGATGACATTGGGCAGACACTTCGGTTATACAGATTAGCTTTCTGGTGTCCTCACTGTTTGCAAAATCCAGAATACTTCGATGGCACCAGCCTGGACAAAACTAGCACTAATAATATCTTATTATGGAAGTTATTCATTCATTCATTCATTCAAATCATATGGCCTTCCAACCTCAAACAAAGTAATTCTGGTGGCATACAGAAAGAAACATTACAACAAATACAACCTGAAGAAAAACAATACATGAAAGGCCAACTAAAGCAGTAAACAATGACATGGCGACCAGACTAAAATATGCTACAACTAAACCAATTGGGACTTAATTCAACTGGGCCCCAAGGCCTGGAGAAAGAATCGGCCTTCATAAAAAGTCTGTAAGGTCAGGGCAGAGGTGGGTTCTAAATCTTCTTACTGCTGATTTGCTCAGGGGCGTGCTGCGGCCACACTTGCGCTTTGCACGTGTACGTGCACAGTGCTTTTTAAAAGCTTCTGCGCATGCACAGAAGCAAAATCCAAGATGGTGGCACCATAGGTGAACTGGCTCAGGGGCGTGGCAGGCCCAGGTCGCTAATGGTTCTACCAAACCGGGCCGGTAAGTTACTAACAGTTTCGTAGAACTGGACTGAACTGTTAGGAACGTACCTGTGGTCAGGGCCAAATGTATATATTTATACTAGATATGTTAAAGTATTTTCATATATAACTTTAAGGCAGCTTTTTCCCACAGCCTACATCTACATTGTACAACTTCTGTAGATTAGTCTTTTCTGAACATTTGAAAGCCTTTACTGCAGTTTCTCAGTGAATATGCATTATATGACACTTAAAAAAACCTCAAGTTAAAATATCTGTTTTGTGCAAATATGCTTTAAAATTATTTCAGCTTTATTAAAACAAACTCAAATAAGTGCAGCAAATAACATGAATATGTTTTGGGGTAAAAGACATGAAACCGGAAACTGTCTTTCAATGTCAATAACAAGTAGAAAATCTGTAGCCAACAAAAGTCCCAGTCCCTGCATCTTTATATTTAATTTCCCTAAGATGCTCCAAGTGCATGCCCTTAGCCAGGGGTGGGCTTCAAAATTTTTAGCAAGGGGTTCTCTGCTCAATTGCTGGGTGGGCGTGGCATGCTTGGCATGGCTTAGTCGGCCTCTTGCAACACGGTCGGGTGGCGCTTTTGTCCTTCCCGGGCTCCGGAGGCTTTCCTGGAACCTCCAGAGGGCAAAAACGGCCTGCCCAGGCTCCAGAGACCCTCTGAAGGCCGGAAATGGGCCTTTTCTGGCCTTCCTGAACTTCCAGTAGGCCCATTTTTCATCCTCCCCGAGCCTCTGCACACGGCCAGTACTTACCTGCATCCAAAACAAGCCGCATCGGGACTTCTGGGAGGGGCAGAATGGGTGGGGCCAGCCAGGAATGGAATTTGTGGGTTCTCCGAACTGCACAGAATCTTAGCTAGAGGTTTTCCCAAACCCCTGCAACCCCCCCGCAGCCCTCCCCTCCCCTTAGCAAAACAGGATCCCAAAAACACTATGTTACCCCAGTGTAAAAGTTTCAATACAAATCTGTATAGTATTTCAAAAAATTATCATGCAAAGTTTAGGGACTTTCATTAGTTGGTGAAAACAATCCTGCTTCTAGCTATATTTTAAGTTTCTGCTCTATGTTACAGCTCAGCTTACTTTGCATTTGGATACCCCACCCCCCTTGTCTTGGAAGGGTAGAATTTGTCGAAACAATCACAGCAAATGGAAATCCTTTCACTAACCTTATCTGAAGCTAGGATTCTGAAAGAAGCAATAACTTGTTCAGCAGTGTCAGTATCAGCAGTCTCTCTGGTCATGAAATCAATAAATGATTGAAAGGTAACCGTTCCCTGACCATTGGGATCAACTAAGGACATGATTCGGGCAAACTCGGCTTCACCCTGAAATACAATTAAAAATTAGTTATGAAAATTATGATGCAAAGAAAACTTTAAATATTAATAAAATATTCAGCATCATGCCAAATATCAGATTTTGCATGTTTTTAAGTATGCAACTTCACCCCAGGCCTAGATTTATGTTATTTGTAGAAAGCATAACAATTTTTTATTATTATTCATGGGTTTCTATCTGGACATTCATATTTTTCTTTGTATACTATGTTTTAAAATTGCAAGTTACTCAGAATATTTTGGGAGTCAAATGCCCTCAATATCTGACAGATGAACAGACAGATAGAAAAATATTCAAAATTGAAATGTAATAGAATCGATATATAAATGCCATGGTATGTAAACGCTATGGGCACAATGTTTTAGTATGAGTACATATAAACAGCTGTCTGCATAGGGTTCTAGCAATTAATAAGCCTAATTCTGTACGCAACCAAAAATAACATCTACTGGATGTAGAGCTTCCATCTGAGAAGATAATTTATAAACAATTCTGATGTACTAAGATTTTGAGTGGGCTGAACTTTTTCACCACAGAAGTTTTACAATTACATCTATAACAGCCACTTTGTTAAAGTACTTGTAATGATAAAGTCCTCTAAGTATAACATGGGTTATTATCACAAATTAACTGCATCTTAAAATTCATACCAAATCATAACCCATTGAAATTAAGCAGGCCCTGAAATCCTCATGGTCCATCAGCCCATTTTTCTTCTGTTGGTAGGAACAAACAGCATGGAAGATTCAAGGATCAGAATAAAGCCAGCAGAATTTCCATAAAGGTAGAATATCAGGTTTATGATCAGATGTATCAAATGTTCATTTAAGACCAAGTTGAACCAACAGAAAGCAGAAGAAAAGGATAAGTTAGATTATATGAAATAATGCTAGAAAGATGCTAATGAAATATAAACAAACAAAAAAGTAAGAGAAAGGCATAAAATACAGCATTCTTAGATGTGCCAAATTCAATTAGCAAGGCAGATTTAAAGTAACATTTTTAAAAAAGCTATACAATGCAAAAAAAGATAACACTTCAAGATTCTAGCATTTCACAAGCAGTACAAGTATATTGTTAAATACTCTTTTATAAATGTGCTAAGTTAGGAGTTGAAAGTACAAACTAATGGAGCCTAGAATGATTACTGCAATCATATTTAATTTTTGCATAATTTTACATGAGACTCTGATAGGAAGGGCTCATTGTGTATTTCATTTTGTTTTTGTGAACGTTAGAATTTCCAGTAAAGTGTATTAAATGTATGTATACAGTGTATTATAGGCAGAGGTGGGTTCCTACCGGTTCGGTCCAGTTCGCTGGAACCATTAGTAACTTGGCCTGGTTCGCTGTAATCGTTAACGACCTGGGCCTGCCATGCCCCTGAGTCAGTTGTCTTGGCGGCACCATAGGCGCCACCATCTTGTTTTTTTTAAGTACTACACATGCACGTGCTCTGCATGCCCTTTGCACGCGCAGCCGCAGCATGTCCCTGAGTGAACCCGCAGTAAGAAAATCCGGAACCCACCACTAATTATAGGTAATGCATATATTGGTTTTCTGTAATTGTGTTGTGCACCATAGGATTGAGGTGGACTGGAGATTTCTTCCATGAAAAAAGCATGTTTTTTTTATCTTGCTCACACCCTTACATACAATTCCTTCTAGTTATTGCCATCTGATTTAAATTAAATAACTTCAAAAAAATCAAATCAAATAAGTAATAATTAGTTTTACTGTGCATAAGTAAACCCCTTTTCTCAGACTTAGCCTTAGTTTTATGGGCCATTATGGACTGTTGTTCACTAATTAAACTATGGTTATTATATTCTTTTGCTTAAGCACATTTTCTGTTTTAAAACTCTTAGAAAAAAAGAGAATTCATTAGCTTAAAAGCAGTTTCATTTTAAAGCTCTAAAATAGGAGGACTGATCAATTAAGAACTATAGTTTTTTAAAGGTATGATGTTCATGTATTAAGAGAACAGAAGAGGTGGGTCAAATGGCTGGATGCCATTTTATAATCAGACTAGTCATATGAACCTATTAACAATTAGCCCATGAGATCTAGGCTCATAGAAGGTCTACCACTCTGCCCACAAAATTATTGAATCTGGCCCATGTTTGACCTCCTGTTGCCATCAAATTGTAATGTTTAAGGAGACCGAAGAAGCTGATGGAACACATAATGATCATAATGAAGTGTATTTAATAGAACTCTTGGCCCTATGGGCTTATCTGTTCAAGACGTTGGTTCTTTGGCTCTAAATCCTCCAACAAAAAAGCAGGAATCATGATCATCATCATTCTGCCTTGAGATTTAGAAGTAAAGAATCAGGTCTTAAACCCACAATCCACTACCATCATCATCATCCCTGCCTCCCATTTTTAGCTACCAGTTTTTCAGAAGGTATTTTGCATTAATGTGGGTTGGTGTGGAGCAGAAATGACCAATCACAGTTCAAGGCCAAATGTTGCCACAGACTTTTTTTTTTGCATGTACATTTGCACGTGCAATTACACTGCTGAAATTTAGTTGCTGAATCTAGAAAATCGTTTTTTCAGACTATTTGGCAAAACACCTACTCTCTTAAGTTTTAGAAAACTGTTAAAACCAGAATTATTCAAGAGAGCAGTTTGATATCTGAATGAGGCCATCTACTTATTTATATTTGTCATTTTTGTTTCTTTTTGGTTAGAACTTACACTTTTGATGGTATTTTGTAATTTTGCCTAGGAATCCCACTTTTTCATCTGACTTCTATACACATTAGTACACAGTTAGTATCCAAAGAACAAATGTTTGAGTTGCTCTTTAGTTATGTCAATAGATTCGAATGAAGGTTCCTTTTCCCTCAGGAATGGAAACATACAAAGAGGGAAAGGAAGACTATGGCAAAAACTTAAGAAAAAGGAATACTGCAAGGACAATCAAGAGCGAAGTTGTGAACCAGCACTTCTGGAATGCAGAAGTTGGCTAATGGCCCGAAAAAGAAAGTGACCAGGAACAAGAATTCCATAGAGATCTGTGGTTGTCCTGAGATGGCTCAGCCCAACCCTGTCCCAAGCCCCATCTCAATTTCTCAAATTTCTATCCCATTTTATATTATAATTTCTGTGTCTTAATCACATTCTACTCTTTTAAAAGGGAAGCAGGGAGTCAGGCAAATACTTTTGTCATCCAGTTGCAGATTAAAAAATAAATAAAATAACCATACCCTGTCAAAGTGATTAAATGACGCTCTGAATTCATTCATTTGCTGCTGAGTTATTCCTTTAGCATCTCTTGTAAGGATCTGGTTCTCAACTTCATTGATAGTTCGGGCAATGGTAGTCAGCAGCAGTTCCCATCCAACCCGGATATGCTGCAGCAGGAAAGAAGAAGGATACCTTACAACACCCCAAAGAAATAAAGCGCCAAAGACTAGGAGACCCCTCAGCTTGTGAATGGTATGCTCTGGGGGCTACATTCCAACTAGTCAGAGGGTCTATAACAATGTAACATTTAGAGTAATTTGAAAAAAACTTGATTTAACTAAAGTATAAATACATTTAATTAAGGACAGTGAACAAGATTATGTGCCATGTTTTCTTTTCATAAATTCCTCTTTTAATCATTAAACATCTAGAAGAATTCTGGCTTTGGGGACTGTGAGTATGAGCAGTGCTGGAGTTCTGGGTTGTCACCCAGATAGAAAAGAAATGGGTATCCTACTTATTTTTGAAGCTTAAAATATCTTGGCTACTGCAGTTCACAAGGTGAAGGACTTCCCAAACTACATCTAAAGTATTGTATCCAGTTCACCAATTCCCTCTCGTTTGGACATGGCAAAGCCATGTCATTATCCTGATTTTGGAGATTCAATCTTCAGTATCTTTTACAGTGAGTCCAGTGGTGGGTTGCTACCAGTTTGGCCAGGTTCAGGTGAACCACTAGCGGCGGTGGTGGGAGGCTCCGCCCACCCACCCAGATGTCATCACGGATGATCTGCGCATGCGCAGAAGCACCTCGCACGTGTGAAGCACGTGCATGCGTTCACAGTTCTGAACGGTAGCAGCAGTAATTGAAACCCACTACTGAGTGAATCGCTGAGGATTATTAATGGGTGACTTCTACTACTTATAGAGCCCTACCCAGTAAGAGAAGATTGCCTGGAAAATATTCTTTTAGGGATCTAGCATTTGCCCTGACTTTCCTGTAGCTTCCCAAAACACTTTGATACTGATTCTGATTAACAACCATGTAAATACCGTGGACCTTTCATATGTAAGAGATATGCAAAGCCACTAGCCATGATTTACAAGCCACAAGAGCCTTTTTCTCAGATCACACTAACCCCAAAATAAAATGGCTAAATTATGACTTGCATTTTATTTCTAATTATTCCAGAATCATTCTGAAATATCAGGCTACAACTTATCATCAACCCGGGCTGTTAGTTACCAGCTCATTACTATCTTCACTCTGGGGTGATAGTGGGCTTCCAGCCAGATAAGATCCCACAAATTTGCCCATGATCCCATCATAGATTTCCCAACTTTGCAGTGCAACTACATTTAAGACTGGAACCTGCTGAGGCATGCAATAATTTACTCTTGATGAAATTGATTAGTACTTGGATAAATGTTTTATAGCAAAGTAATTTTTAAGAAATAATGATAAGACTTTCCTATAAATGAAAAACATTTAAGATCTATACCACCTTTGGAATTGGTATAACAGAATGACTACCAAGCTAGGTGGCAGCATCTAGCCACCCTTGATTGATCTCAAGAAGCTATGCAGTTGTACTTTTTATTATTACAGTTGTGAGCCTAATTTACAATACAGTCATTTTAAAAATAATTTTAAAAACTGAAAAGTAGGTCTGTACTTCATGCAGTTGTGATTCTTTACAGGCTGGTACAGCTGCACTTAGGCAAATATGGCTGATCCCCAAAAGTTAAACAGCGTGTGGCATGGCTAATATTTGGCTGTGGGACTACTGGGAAATCTCAGAGTTATACATGCTGTATATACACACATGCTATGTGATTGTAGACATTGTAGCTTAGTGAATAAACCATCATTAAGGAAATCATGTCTATGAATCAGATCTAGGGTTAGCTACTGTCAGACTTGGCGTGACTGTTATTTTTCTACCTCAAAGATTTTCTACCTGAAAGCTCTTGAACCTTCTCCCAAGCTTCACAGAAAGGCTCAATGCAGTGGTGGTTTGCCCCCAGTTCTTAGCGGTTCAGGAGAACCGTTAGTGGTGACGATCACCTAATTGAGAACTGGTTCTGTCCAATGTTTAGATTGGCCCATCTACCCGCCCGGGCTCTTTTCTACTCTTTATCTTCTCAGCTGATTAGCATGGCAGAGTGGATTGATGCGGGAATCAGCTGTGCTCTCCCCAGTAGAAACGAAGTGAACAGTTTTTGTAAAGTGCGCACGCGCGTGCAGTGCTGTTTGGCGTACACACAAAGCACAAAGTGTGCGCACAAAGTGCGTGATGATCGAACCAATAGTAAAACCGTGAGGAACCCACCACTGGCTCAATCCTATTGTCCCACTCTTGTAAGATTCATAGGACATGAACCAAGCAACACAGCTTCTCAGCTTCCCACTTTGTGAAGCACTTTTCCTGGAAGTATAAATAGTCCAGTCCTACTTATTCTTTGCAAACAAGTTAGAGCTAACCTGCTTGTGTGGGCTTTTGACTCTTAGTTGGTTCTAAGGCATCTTGGTGATGTAGTTTGGTTTTATTTATGTTCTCCCTCTTATATTTAATCTTTTATGTTATTGTTATCTGCTAAAAGTCAGGACCAGAGAATAGAATAGAATAGAATAGAATAGAATAGAATAGAATAGAATAGAATAGAATAGAATAGGCCAAGTGAGGAATTTGTCTTTGGTGCATGTGCTTTCAGTATACATTAAAAATACAAGATAATATTTTGTATGGGATATTGTGGGATAAAGGCTGTGAAAAAATAAAACAATGTTTTAAGATTGAATGAAAACGCCTGTGGTATTTTAAAAACAACACTGAAACACAACAGTCCCCAGTGTCGTTGTGAAATACATGCTGCAGCAAGACTGCATATATATAAATTAAATAAAGACCAGATTTACTTCCATGGTGTAATTGGTATGCTTATTATCAAAGACCAAAGCTTCCTGTATCAGTTGATGATCTCCTTCTAGTTTGTCAATATTATGCTTGTAATTAATGATATTGTGCTCCTGCTGCTTTAACTGGGTCATCTGGTCCTCTAATGGCCCCGTGATATCTACCGAGGTTCGGCCAATTTCCTGCCATAGAGAGAAAAAGAAAGAGAAAAAGCTTTCATTATTTTGCAAAATGTTTTGGCTTATGTTAAAGAGAGGAGCAAACAGTTTTTGCTCATGAACACACACACACACACACACACACACACACACAAGAGGACAGGAAATTTGTACAGGGATAGAATTTGCTTAGAATTTCTGATCTCAAACTTCTTCAGATCTTGGTTGCATTTACCTCCATCTTGCTCTGGATCCAGGGTCCAATGACATTGGCCTGGGCAGCAAATTGACGGCGCAGGCGTTCATTAGTGTGCTGACGGGAAAGCTCCTCCTGTAGTGATTGATCTCTTACAGGCACAAGTTGTTTGACCTGCCAGTGTGCAAAATTAAGTTAGTCTGTAGGCTCTATATCTGCTTTTATTTGTATTAATTAACAACATTTGTAAAAAATTGAAAAGACTGTTCTAAAAATACACTTTTTAATCAATATTAACTGTAGGGTATTCCACTGCTTCAATTTCCAACTGTACTGCCATCTCAGATATGTTGAGCAAGTAGTTCCATTAGGTAAAACTTTGGCTATGTTTGCACATTTCTTTATGGATGATTTAGCAATTGTTTATCAAATAAACTAATTTTCTTGGTTTGTCAGGTTTGTCACTGAGCCATAAACTAATCGCACAGGCTAGATTCCCAAAGCATGATCCAGACCTAATGTCAAACAGGTTCCACTTGCTAAAATAAGCTGGGCTGAATAATTTTTAGAAATTATGTGAAGTTATGCACCCTAGCATGTATTGCATAATGAAATACCCTAAGAGAAGAATTCCATAAAGCCATTTAAGTCCTATATCCCAAATAATAACCTATGAACCCAGTGGTGGGAGTTCATGCTATGATGCCAAGAAGAATAGAAAAGTCGCTAAAGGAAAATATATCAGTGGAGATACAAATAGATTTCTTTGAAAATTAGATGTTATTTGATAGATACATACCTATACCTATATATATGTGGTGAAATCCAAATGTTTTTACTACTGGGTCTGTGGGCATGACTTGGTGGGCGTGGTGTGGCTTGGTGGGTGTGGCAGGGGAAGGATACTACAAAATCCCCATTCCCACACCACTCTGGGGCCAGCCAGAGATGGTATTTGCCGGTTCTCCAAACTACTCAAAATTTCTGCTACCGGATCTCCGAACTACTCAAAATTTCCTCTACCGGTTCTCCAGAACCTGTCATAACCTGCTGGATTTCACCCCTGATTTGTGTGTGTGTGTGTGTACGTTCACACGTACATACACACACACCCCACACACAACTGTGTCACATGTAAATACTTGCTATTGGAGATTAATTACAGCCAGAATAGGAAGCCTTTGGTTGACAAGTTGGAGGGGCTGTGTTTTGTCTATGGTTGTAATCTCTTTTCTTTCCCCTTATCTATACTTACTTTGGGGGAGTCATATTTAACTCAGAGAGACCTTTCTTTTGGGCTGGTGTGATATCTAACTGTATCATATATATATGCAAAAAACAGTTTTGACTCGGTTTGGAGGATTTAATCTGGCTAGGTGTGCCTAGGAGTGCAGCTCTGGTTTCATTTATTTTTTGCCAATACAGTGGTAACGTGTTTCAATGGGAACTGAATTCATTTATCTTTACCAATGAATCTCTTTCTACCACAAAACCATTATATCTATTGTAATGCATCAGGAACTCCTATCAATCTTCTTATTCTACTATTAAGACAATTTAACCAATTAGAGAGACTTTTACTTTTTAAAGAAAGGAGAAAAAGGAGTACCTCTATCCTAATCAATTTTTAAAAGCAACCAATTACTAAAGGAAAAATCTGCAAATTGTAGAGGCTGGCTTCATCTATCCTACTAAATGTTATTCTTCAATGGAAAGATTTCTCAACTTCCACCCAACAGCCCATGACAGAAACATGTTACAGTCAATATGAAAGCAATGCATGTCTATACCATTTGTTCTGCATAATATTAGTAGTTATATTAGCTAATGACTTTCTGTTTTCAGATTTTGCTTCAGAAGCAGAATCGTAATGTTTTTCTCAGATGTATTCTGACCTTGGACTAATTTCTAAAGTGTAGCTTCAAGGCACACAGTGCTACATATTTGCAAAGTCTTAAGTGATAGCAGCTCCACATTTATTTTATGAATGCTTTTTTTTTTGTCTTTCTCTTCTTTCATTTCTGAGTTTTCCACCCTAGCATTTTGATATTAAGGTGGAAGAGACATTTGTTCACTTCTTTGGGAAGCTGCAAGAATATGCTCTTTCCCCATTCCTCCCTGTTACTTCAGAAACATTATTTTGAACTTTCTGAAAACAAAGCCATAAAGCTTAATTTCTTGCCGCCAGGCAAAACCAGGGCTGAAATCCTACCGGTTCGCACCGGTTCTATAGAGTAGGTTGCAAGCAGCTGGTGACATCATAGAAACGGTTCTCTCC
>JANHFT010004840.1:76757-100168 GCA_032467955.1 Pseudoxenodon macrops
TAAAAGTGTAAAAGTTTTTTGTGTTCTGTGTAAAGTGTAAAAGCACACCCACCCAGTCACCTGACCTCCAAGCCACGGCCACAAAATAAGCCACACCCACAGAACCGGTAGGGAAAAATTTTAGATTTCACCCCTGGGCAAAACCAACCCTTTGGTACAGAGAATCCTCAACATATGACCACAATTGAGCCCAAAGTTTATGTTGCTAAGTGAGAAATTTGTTAAGTGTTTTTGCTCCATTTTACAACTTTTCTTGCCACATTTGTTAAGTGAATCACTGTAGTTGTTAAATTAGTAACATGGTTGTTAAGTGAATGTGGCTTTCCCCATTGACTTTCATTGTCAGAAGGTTACAACAGGTAATCACATGACCACAAGATACTGCAACTGTCATACATGTGAGTCAGTTGTCATGCATCTGAGTGTAAATGACATGACCATGAGGATGCTGCAACATTCATAAGTTTGAAAAATGGTCCTAAGGCACTTTTTCCAATGCCATTGTAACTTTGAAGGGTCATTAAGCAAACTGTTGTAAGTCAAGGACTACCTGTATTCGGTAGTTGTTTATCCACTACATGCACAGGTAGTCCTTGATTTACAACTGCCACTTGAACCAGAACTTCTGTCTCTAAGCGATGTAGTCATGAAATGAATTGCACCTGATTTTATGACCATTTGTGGCCATGGGATTTAAGCAAACCATTACAGTTGCTAACCGACTCGCTCAGCTGTTAAGTGAATCCAGCTTCCCCCATTGACTTTGCATGTTGGAAGCCAGAGGTCACGAACAGAATCGCTGCAATTGTAATTGCAAATACATGCCAGTTGACAAAGTGCCTGAATCATTTTAATCACGTGACAACCATGACCCAGGGACACTGTGATGGTTGCAAGAAGTGGTCATAAGTCACTTTTATTCAACACTGTTGTAACTTAGAACAGTCATTAAACAAATAGTTTTAGTTGAGGGTTACCTGTACATCAGTGGTGGAATTCAAATTTTTTTACTACCGGTTCTGTGGGCGTGGCTTGGTGGGCGCAGCAGGGGAAGGATACTGAAAAATCTCCATTCCCTCCCCACTTCTGAGGGAAGGATATTGCAAAATCTCCATTCTCACTCCACTCCAGCCAGGGGTGGTATTTGCCGGTTCTCCAAACTACTCAAACTTTCCGCTACCGGTTCTCCAGAACCTGTCAGAACCTGCTGAACACCACCTCTGCTGTACATCCAAGAACAACAGTATCTTCCACATTCCTAATACTACTTGTACTAAAGCAGAGTAAAACATTAACAAGTAAACTGAAAATTTAATTATCCCAGGCAGAACCTCTTTTTCCCCCATCCTGTCATTAATCACAAACAAATCTACATACTCCTGTATTTTTTACTTCCACTTACTTTATCCCACTTAATACGAATCTCTTCCATGGTGACTGTGCTGTAAGGATTGCTGGCACTTATTCTGAGGCTGTAGCTCTGAATCACCTTCTCCACTTCATTATGGATGGACAAAATAGCTTGCCTCTCACCATCTGCTTCCGGTAGAGTGGCTTTAAATTGTTCATGGGCAGTAATTAAACTCTGAAAGAAACAAAAGGAAGAAGAGGTGGGGAGGGACCAACCTGTGGTCTGGAGCTTTTCTTCTTCCTCCACTCCACCCCCTCCCACCCCCTTTATCTATATAAACATTTGCAAGCTTCTGTAGCTGGTACATCTGTATAATCAGTGGTGAGTAAGTACATTTTGTTTCTTGTGCCATTATAAAGGGCAAACGGTGAGACTGAGAATGGGGGAAAGCCCAGGAAAAAAACACTATACAATATTCGGAAATGTGGATTTTTATACAAAAAGAAAGGGCAAATGGCACAGTGTTTTAAAATGTACCTTCTGAGGGGAAATCCCAAGTGAAATTCAGCAGCAACAGCAGGCATTACCCCTTCATTCTTTTTACTGAGAGTATCCCAGATGCATAGATGTGCAAAAGATGCAGATATAAATGCAAAGATCAGAACAAATAAATGAATCCTTACAATAATTGCTCAAAGTTTCCTCAAACTGCATTAAAAAAAAAAAGCCCAGTGGTGCTCAGTTCCATTGTACACACTCTTAATAGTATGTAATGTGTAATTAGCAGCTCTGTACACAAAATTTAGTATTTGTTCAAGGTTTTTGAAATTCTTCATGCCTTTCACATTTCCCAGCTTAAGGTAATTGCCATAGTGGACTTTTTTGTTCCATTCATTCATGATTTGAAGAAGAAAAATGTTCAGTAAATACCCACCTCCACTACTTTCTAAAGGCTCCTAGCCAAAAAAAAAAAAAAGAATGGCAAAGATATTCAATTCTATTATTGGAGGTGAGGTGAGCTGGATTGGGCTCCTTCTCCTCCACCTCCTCTTCCAGGTCTGCATGTCACCTCTCCTCACGTATTCAAAAAGGTCCAAGAGTGAGTTACCCTCATCCTTCTTGCCTTCTCCCTGAGGTGAGCACCCTAACCCAGAAGGAGCAGACAAGCAGCAATAAAGATAGTGAGGAGGATGCCAGCCTACTTGGCAATGGAAGGAAGAACTAAAAACTCTTTCCCTCCATTCCAGGTTAAATTCTAAATTCAAGAGAACATTGAGTTCTGTTCCAATATTAGGGGCCAGCCCAGTTACACATATTAAGATGATAACTAGGTTCAGAGTGATCTCACAGCTAGTGTTGACTCCAGGCACCAATAAAGGTATTTCGTGTACACTACCAAAAGTAAGCAAGGAAACTGCCTGATCCTAGAAAAGCTCAATTTACAAACTTGGGAATGAATCTACCATCCAATTGCTATTACTTTTTTTAATGGTTAATCAAGAAAGCAATGATATTGAAGTCAGATCATTCTGATCAAAATCTGGTATTTCAGTGACTACACTGCACTCTTGACTTAGTCATCCGACTGTTCACACACACACACACACACACACACAAAGATGTGGGTGTCAGATGGAGGAATGACAATACTAGGAGTTACAATCCCAATTGGAGTGGTTGATTAGAAAAGGCTGCTGTGATATATTTTTTCAGGCATAAGTGGGGGTAAGCAATACTTGAAACTTTCTGAGATGAAATAAGGGAATTTTCCCAAAGTGAAAATAGAACAAGTCTCCTTGTTGAGCTCATCGTGCAGCTTTACTTTACCTGGATCTCCTCTACACTGTGAACAATGAACATATCTTGCAAATCTTCCATTGCACCTTCCATCCAGTTGTTGAATGGAGCAGCCCTCTTGGCAAACTCCAAGTGAAGTTGATCAATTGTCTCCAACAGTTTCTCTGTCCTCTTTAAAAAGACACACATAAATGGATTTAACTTACTTTTTCTTTTAGAAATGCAGAGTTCAAGCTTTGCAGCTTTTAAAGATGTATCGTTAATAGGCAACCCAACCAGCAAGTTAAACAAATACTGCAACTTTTTTCCCTCTGTCCTTCAATTTCTTAACATCTAGCAAATGTCAGGGTGTGCATGACAACTGTTTGTGCTTTCGTTCTGACTTTTCACATTCCTGTGTGTTTTCAGTGCATTGATGGTGAAAATACAATCCCATTGGTGTTTATGACATTTTACAGAAATAAGGGACCACAATTTTCCCTAATTCACACTACAACTAGAACAGGTGATGCGGTCAGTTAGGCTATAGGAAATAAAAAGTCAAGGCAATTGGCAGGAAGGGAGATTGGCCCAGGCAGGAGCTACATCACTGTTTAATACAGCTTTCCTCATTAACTCTGGTATGCTTGGGGAGGTGAAGCTGTAATCTGGGCACAATCCAAGAAAAACCTGATCTATTCTACCCAGTTAGCTTCAGTACTACAGGTCTTGTATTCCTGATATCTCTATCTGGATAGATGTCCTTGAATGACATAATTTTGTTGAAGACAAATGCTCTATGAGTGTCTGACTGTTGCTGTAATTGCAATTTGTGAAAGTATTGGATTTCCCCCCCTATTTCCCCATATCTCTTTTTTGTCGTAGATGCAAATATTTAGAAGTATACAACGTTTCAAACTTCTAATATCCAATTTCTTGTTTCCCACCCCAATGCACTTAATTCCAAGAATGAGTTCATATGTTATACTAAACCATAATGTGGTTGTTTTGGCTCAAAGTATTTTGTGAATCTAGCCATTGCAATTTAATCAACATGCTGTGATATATAAGCCATTATTCAACATGATGTGTACATCTATATATCTGTTTCTGCTTGTCTCGTACTACAAAGTTTGGTAGGATATTGGAAGTGCTTCCAAGGATAAGGAGGGGCACTTTTATTGCCAAGTGCACAAAATGAGATCACATGACCATAGAGGTGTGTGTGACAGTCATAACTTTGAGGATAGTGCATAAGTAGATTTTCTGAAGTTAGTTGTAACTTTGAACAGTCATTAAGCAACTAGTCATAAGTCAAGGACCACCTATACCAGGGGTCTGCAACAGAGGTGGGTTCCTACCGGTTCGAACCGGTTCTACTGAGTAGGTAGTAGGCCACTGGTGACGTAACGGAGCCAGTTCTGCTGCTCTGTGGGCGCCGACATCTTTTTTTGGGATAATTTTTTTTTTAAGAATTTTTTTTTTCAGATTCTTTTTCTTCTGCGCATGCGCAGAAACCGAGTTTCCGGCACTACCCATGCATCGCCATCTTGTTTTCGGCCTTTTTTTGGGGGGGAGGGTTTTTTTCGGATTTTTTTTCTTCTGCGCATGCACAGAAGCCAAGTTTCCAGCACTGTGCATATGTCGCCATCTTGTTTTCGGCCTTTTTTGGGGGGGATTTTCTACTGCACATGTGCGCATGCGCAAGGCAAACCCACGCGACACAGGAGGAAGAGAACCGCCGGCGAGGTAAGTTATAACCAACCCCTGGTCTGTAACCTGCTGCTCCGGAGCCGCATGCAGCTCTTTGGGCCCTCTGCTTCGGCTCCCTGTCACCCTCTCACGGCAGAGGGATGAAAAAGCAGTCACCCTGTTGCGGCAGTGGAATGGCCAGAGCCTTAGTCGAGTTGGCCATGCTCACCCAGGTTTTGTGGTTCCTGGTGTTTTGTTTTCTGTGGGAAATGGGCCCAAGTGGCTCTTTCAGTGTTTAAGGTTGCAGACCCCTGACCTATACATTAAACCTATTTAAACAAACTTCGTCATGAACTGTAGAAAAAAGTCATATATCTACATCAATCAATTTTTCCATGCCAACTTCAGTCAGTTGGTACTGCATTTGACAATAAGGTAGCAATGTTTTTTTTATAAATCAGTGTATAAACTGAACAATGAGAGAAAACAGAACTCCGTAGAAATGCTGGATGCTCTGTACAACATCCATCACCACCAGCCAGCCTGATCAATAATCTTGCTGGCTGGGGATTGTGGATAATATAGTTCATTCCCACCCACTTGAAGAATGCTGATTCCCCACAATCTTGAACAGTGTCGTGCAGAGGTGTCAAACTCAAGGCCCAGGGGCCGAATCCAGCCTGTGCGGTGCTTAGATCTGGCCTGTGGAGCCGCCTTGGAAACAGCAAAGGACTGGCCTGCAGTGCCTCTGCCAGTGAAAACAGACTCCTGAGCTTTGTTTTTGGCTACAACAGCCTCCTGCAACCCTCTGCCAATGAAAATAAACCTCGGGGGTCCGTGTTCAGTGGCAGAGTGCTCAGGCCACTACAGGCACCCCTGACACATGTGACATCGAGCTGGTCATGCCCACCCTGGCCACACCCACTCTGCCCCTCCCCCCGATGTCAAACATATGCAGCCCTCAATGAAATCGAATTTGACACCCCTGGAATAGTGCTTTAAAGAGTAAAGCTATTGTCAACATCTACTTTACCTCCAATACTTCTCTCCTTTTCTGGGTAAGGGTTCCCAGTCTATCCCACTGATCACATATTTTCTGACATCGATCATTGACACTTGCTGCATCATGGTAGTCTAGCTCACTACAAAAAAAGATACATGTTTAGCCAAACTTCACAGATACCCCAATTAACCAGGGGGTTCAATCCACACAATTCAGAGAAGGCTGTGTTCCTAATATGACAGCTAGTTTTCCCCTTAGGTTCTGCAAATTTCAGGTCCCCTCCAGTTCAGAAATGCACAGAAGAACATAACCTTTAAATTCCTTTATACTAATTAATATACTATTAATTTTCTAATCTGGTTTGGCGAACACAGCTGCAATCTGAACATAATTTGTATTCACAACCAAAGAAGAGGAATGCATCATTCCAACAATCATCACAAAAACACATCCAATATTTTTATTCTAGAGAAACAACATTCAGAATGCTACCTTTTGGATTTCTATTTTCCAGTCACTAATCTCATATGCATTAGAGTTAATATTCCATTCATACACACAGTCGATTTGTGAGGGAAAACACTGATGTCATTTAGAAAGAAAATGCATGGCTTCTCCCAGCTTTTTGCCTTTATATATAATGGGGAAGTATGATAAGAATGAAGTTATTTGGGCTGCAAAAATCCAAATGATCAATAGAAATACAGAACATGCCATATTCTTACAGCTCTCAATAACTAGTGATATAACATCCATGTTACTTTGGAAAACATACACATGAAACTTTGGAAAACATACACATGAAACATTGGGGGAAGCATTTTAGAAACATTACATTTCTAAACTGCTTTCCCCCTATTGTAACTTACTTTTTTGGCAGGGCTTTTGTGCCCTTAATATTTGCCATGAGAGGTCCCCTGCCAAAAACACCTTCGGGAATTAATCCTAACAACTAGGATTAACAAGAATCAGGTGAAAATACTACGCTACTAGTTTTGTGTATTTTTTCGTTAGACAGGAGAGATTCCAAAGGGCATTTTCCTAGTCTTTAAAAGAAGCAATAACACCATAATAATGGATACATCTAGTCTACAAATATCAGAGACCACTTTCTAAACGTCTCTTGGTTTCTCCTTGTGCAAAAACAAAATAGACTTCTGTGGGTCAAGGAAATAATAGTTTCATATCTATATTCTGCCATTTATTGTTGCAGTCTCTTTTAACTGTCAGATATGTTTGTGTGGTTCTAAAGAGATTGGACATATGTACTTTGTCCTCAGCTAGTTGTTATTCTGAATGTCTCATCATCAGCTACATTTAGCTCTTGACTACTCTTTGACTACTCCTGGTATGCCATTACTAATCAAAGCCATTATAGTAATGTGAGTACATACCAGTTTAAGTCTAGTCAAACATATCATAATATGAATTTAGGCCTGAGATGGGATGCTTGTAAAAAAAATTATATTTAAATAATACTATAATGAATTTTAAATAAGATTTTCATAAATAGGGAATAAATACTCTTGACCTCAACCAAAAACAGAGATAGATAAAGTTTTTAGTTGAACACATGTTATGTCTTTAAGGAATCTCAGGACGATAATGGCTTCAACAAGCAATAGTATAGGGCTATCACATTGGCACTGATAAAGTCTAGATGGCAACAAAAAGGTACAAAACAAAACATTTCTGTATATGTGTATAAATTTATATTTAAAACATTTATTCAAAATAAGCAGATCTTTTTCTAAGCAGATGCTCCCTAGCCACCATTGTCATTCACTGATTCTTGTGTCAGTTTTTTATATTCTCTTGCCAATGTATATGACATTTAACAGAATAAGTTAAGGAAAACTGTGCAACTGTTCTCAATAGATCAGTTCATTGTGAACGCTGCACAATTTCCCTCAACTCATTTCTGATTCTTTCCTTGTCATCATTTATTACAATTAAACAAGACAGTTAACCCATAACCTATGGATTTTCACATAACAATCTAAATGACATCAATTTGTAGTTTCCAACACATACTTTAGCCCCTTACACATTCACTTTGCTGCAGGTATTCAACAACTCCATTTCATTCATAATGATTACAGTCTTTCTCTGAGTTTTACAGACATGCATCTTATTATTCTCCTTTCATTTCATGCGTTAGTTTATATTTCTTACTCCTCATACATTCCAAGCTGCATTCTTCCATATGTCCTGGTCATCATACATATTCCTCTCTGCCAGCCATCAAACTTTTTGGTCATCTGAAGTATTCACTCAATGCTTCTCAGTCATATAAATCAGGTATAGGTGAAGTTAGCAGCTTTAGTTGCACCTATGCTACCTGCATTTCCTGCTATTGCAAGTATGGTGCTAGGCAGTTTGAACACATCTTGGCCAATTTGCCAAAATATTGGCCACAGTCATTTTATTCTGTACATGTTCACACTAGTCTGTGCAAGTAGAAATTCTAAAGTAGTAATTACTCTGCAAGCCAACATATTGCAGTTCATGAATGTGTTGATATATACTCAAGATGCATCTGTATTCTTTTCCTTCACCGAACAGATTTGTACTTGAAATTTGTAATTGCCTATAAGATATTGTTTTTGGAATTATACAGTTGTGGGAACTCAAAGCTGGCTGCCTTACTCATGTAGCACATATACAGCAGTCTCTATGCAGGCACCATTGTTCAATAAGACTTCAACAATTTTAATCTTTATGATCTTAACAATCTCAGCTGCCATAACAGAAAATGGTGAAGCTGACACTGAACTTTAACCAGCATAGTTCAAGGTCAAACATAACAATTGTTCTCCAAAAATAGCAACCTTGCATTGCCAAGTGGTGGGAAGTAGAAATATAGAGCTATGCCAAATCAAACAGCATAAAGAACAGTATCATTCTCTCAAAGGTCCTGTACTACTTATGGGCAGTGTTTAATCCACCTCATGCCCAAAATTTCTTAGCCTGCCCATCTTTCTAAGAGTAATTCCAGAAAAGAAGATTCATACTTTTCTGATTATTTTCAATTAAAACCTATTTGATGAGAAATACGAGAAGAATATTCAACAATACTATCGCTTTAGACTGAATTTGGTCTACTGAAGGAAACTGACCCAACTGCCTTGTTTCTGATGTTCATGTCCATGACATTATGTAAGAATCAGACCAGTGTTTCCCATTCAAATACTAAACAGGGATGATCCTGCTTAACTTCTGAGCCCAACATCCTCTCACCTTGCAACTTATGCTCCTGGCAAATAGCAATTAGCATTGGACATGACTTTCTCCTGTTCCTATGCTAAAACTAAATAATCTGTAGTCTTCCAATGTTCTTGAACCCAAGTCCCAACTGTTACAGCAACATCACTAATGCTGAAAAAGGATAGATTTTGTTGTTCAGTAGCATTTGATGAACTCTGTTAATACAGCATCCCAAAAGTGGATTTAAAGTCTGTAGAAGTTCTGAAAGCCTGTTCACATGGGATGGACTGATTTGGAAACACATCTCTGGCTTAGAGCTATCACCCACTTTTTAGATATAAATGCCTCTTTAAACAAAACAAACTTTTGCCACCTCTTTCCATTCTGTAGACAGATGTATAGATAGGAAATAACTACAAGAAATAATACCAACATCTCTGCAAACAATCTTAATGGTAAAGATTGCAATAACTGAAAAGAAACTAGGAACTGTAAGACAGCTTTCCTGTTTAGCATCATTTAGACTAAATGTATTAAATCAGAACTGACCCTTCCACTTCAAGATAACCAACCAGAAAGTGGACCAGAGAAAAGGTTTACCATTCATTTAGTTTTGCAGTAGTTGCCCTGCAAGGCAGCTCTATTTTTAGTTAAGGAGGAAATCGAAAAGATTTTCAGGGAGCAGGCCAAGATAATAACACTTAGAAAGTTATCTGTGGAATTTTTACATTGTACCTATGACACTATCGAATTTATTGGAAAGAGTTTATCGGGTAAATGTCAGCAGCTGTGTGCCTCTAAATGGAACATACTTCAGCTCCTGGGCAATGGCAGCGATCTGTTCCACCCTGTCCTGGTGGGCAGCCAAGTCGCTCTCAAAAGCTTCATGTTTCCTCAACAAAGCCCGGATCTCTGTCAGGGAAGCAGCTTCATAATCCTTCTGCTGCAGAATCTGCTCTTTGCCTGGTAGGAAGAGAGAAGAACCAAGCCACTGAGGTGGGATATGGGCAGCACTGGTGGCTAAGGGCCGAAAGGCAAAGAGAAATGACTGGGATTGTCAAAGAGTCCAACAGTAGTAAGAGTCACATGTCAAATGAAATATAACAGTGACGTTACTATTTAGTTGTTCAAAATATAGCAGCAAATGCCTCTTTAGCTGATTCCTATTCCCCTTTGCCTTTGTCACCATGCGGGGCCCTGACCCAAAGCTGAAGCGATAATGATTACAAGATGGTGGTGATAATAGCATAGTATAGTATAGCCTTTATATTGTCGTTGTACATCATGTATACAACAAAATTGGTTTTAGCCTCACTGGTGCAATCCATGACAAAAAATATAAGCAACATAAATAGTATAAAGAATAATCCCTATGCAAGTAATTGGGGGGGGGGGGAGAAAAAGAAAGAAAAACTAGTCACACGTTTCCGCGTGTGTGTGGAGTAATTGTGGTTGTGTTTAAGAGTCTGACAGCCCAAGAGTAGAAATTATTTTTAAACCTATTTGTACGGCTGGCTATGCTTCAATGTCTTCTGCCCGATGGTAGAAGTGCAAAGAGACACTGACCAGAGTGAGAATCACCTCTGAGTATCTTCCTTATCTTCCTGATTATTATTATTATTCCTGAGTATCTTTCTTATATTTCTTAGACTTATATATCGCTTCACAGTACTTTACAACTCTCCCTTAGTGGTTTACAGAATCAGCATATTGCCCCCAACAATCTGGGTCCTCATTCCAAGGAAGGCTGAGCCAGTGAGAATTGAACTGCCAAACTGCAGGCAGCCAGCAGCCAGCAGGCAGCAGAATTAGCCTGCAGTACTGCATTCTAACTGCTGCGCCACCATGGCTCATAAGGTCAACCCACAGATTCCTGTTGAAGAAGGCCTTTTTCCTGAATAGCAAATACTGCCCAAAGCCTCCCGGGGAATGATTAAACCAGCACTTTAGCAGCTGTTCCACCATTAACAAGTACACGTAGAATCGTATTTTCTTGAACTGTGCATGGCTGAAAGCACAATGTGTGAAGAAACACTTCAGGGAAATAGATAGAAAGGGGTGGATATGTGGAGTGCATGATTTGCCACCTCTCCCAATCTGCCACGCAATAGCAGATTTGTTATATTTACTTTAATACAACTTTATTCATACTTCGTTATTTGTCTCAGGATTATTTGTCTACTACTTTAAAGTTCCAAAAGTTTAAAGAAGGCTACTTTCTATGTGCAGATAGGTTCTGAAAGCTTCGGTGTTTTTCCAGAGAAAGCCTTTGAGAGCAGTGAAGGCCCCTTGAACAACTATATTTGCTTCAGGCATGATAGCACAGCTCTTGACCTGCACCGCTTGTGAATCATTATGATGAACACTTTTTGCTGTCTAGGTGTGCATGGAATTTCAAGATAATGAAATAAATAATGAAATATGACAGCAAAAACAACCAAAAGGGGACTCAACTCGACATAAACATCTCTGGAAAAAGTCAGGTCTTAATTGCTTTGATTGCTTTTCTAAAGGCAAGCAAATCTGGAACTTAGCATATAAAAGAGAAAGGACTGTTCCAGAGCACATGGACTCCCACCAAAAAGGCACCTTTTTACTACCCATAAGATAGCAATGTTTCAATGAGAGAACCAGAACATATCCTCCCTATGGGAACATGGTGGACAGGCAGAAATTATTGGGAGAAGGTGGTCCCACAGGTAACCTGATCTTATGCCAGGTATGACTTTAAAGGTAAAAACCAGCATCTTGTGATGAAGATGATCCAGCAATGATCTCTTGAGGAGGTGGGTCTACCACTACCTCTTTCAGATCCAGCAGAACCACCTCCTTCCACAAGGAGGCATTTACTACCGCATGGAGGTACCCACATACCTCCCCCCCCAGGCCTGAACCAGGAGGGAATTGGCTCAAAACACAGTAGGCGGTATCCCTAGCTCTGAACATCCTGCCAACTTTCTTGGGACCAAAATACTTAAACCCATCCCAGATAATATCCCAAGACTCTGTACCCTCCACCTTCTTACTGGAATCCAACTCAAAATAAATCTGAGTTATCTGCTGAATAAGATTGCATGCCAGCAGCAACCTTCTCAGGAGCCAAGGAGCTATCAGACAAGCTAAAGGCTATTGACTTTCTTTTTATTGTACAATTGATATTTTAGTTATTGGCTTTTGTATCCCTCAGTCTATTCCTTCCTCCTATGTTGTTACACATTCTTCATCTCTCTTTCTTGTCCCCTTTTTTTCATTTGAACCATGCATTTGATTTTAAATTCTATTTCCAAGGGAAAAGACTGGATAGATATTTTTGCAGGCAAAGGAATCCCAACTTACCATACGACCAGGTTTCATGTGATGTGGCCTTTTGCCTAAACTTAGCAGCCAGATGTTCAAGCCGTTCAAGCCTTCGTATTTCATTCAACAACCATTCCTCATAGCCCTTCTCCGCTTGTTCAAGTCTTTGCCAAGCACTGGCAATATCCTACAAAAACATGGGGATATTTTAAACCAAATGCTTAAAACCTGTGTCTCAAGAAGGGGTTTTCACATTGGCTAAGCATTTTCTGTTACTCTTGCTTGCCTGACCCTGGGCCAAAATTTAGATTGAGAAGGACTGTTATCTTAGCTTTCTAAAGCAAACAGTGAATTATTGTAATGAATGTGAAATAATAATTCACCCTCCATTTCACTTTTTTTCCAGAATAATATGATGAAAAAATATATTTGGTAAAAGACATAACAATTCTGGTATGGTGTAATTAGCTGGAATATGCCTCCTCAAGCCCCCACCAATGTAACAAACTCTGGAAACTTCTAATCTCACGATGAAAGGTATTCAAAGTGGCTGCTTTCTTAATAATGTCAATAATATCACAAGCCTAACTCTCTACTGTTTTCTGCCTATTTTGCAATTCTTTATTAAAATAGTTGTGATTCTCATGTAAAAAGGGAATATCTATGCATCTATAAATGCAATCATTTCTCAATCGATTTTTTAAATAGAGGCAGTCTCTATGAAGACCAAAGACAGTCAGACAATCAGGTATGGATGAACAAAATGCTGAGACTCTAATAATATGTAGGAATGACCTTGGAAGACACGAGGGAGAGCTTGTAATTGGCATGTAAAAGATGTCTCAGCCCATAGAAGGGGGGAATGACATGGGAAACATTTCAATAGGATCCTCCTTAGTTTACTGTGAAGGGTAAAAGGAAAGGAAGACAGAAATGCTTTCAGTCTTTAAGATTCTGTTCATGTCGCCTAACAATAAAGATAGAGCTACTACTCCTGTGCTTTGTGCTTCTTGCCTGAACTATCTCAACAGTTTATTAAAGACTGAACCATATCAAAACTTTTACTCCTCTGGATTTGCTCGAGATTCCCTTATAATGCAGGATAGTTGCTTTGATGAGATTTAAACAATTTTCTAGTTTCAAGAACGGAAAGGTTTAATAGCGCATAGCCCAAATGCACTGCTACTTACTGAGACCATCTTCCCTTCTGATGGCATGAAAGCTGGCCTGTTGCTGATCCTCAGTTTCGTCTGCAAAGTATTGAAATTGATCTCCAACTGGCATTTTTCCTGGACCTTGGGTGGCTTGTGCTTTCGGCGATAATCTCTGAAGTCCTCTAACTTCTTTTGCATAGCTACCATTGTCTTCTCTGGGGTCCTGTCCTCCAGCCAAGGAGTGGTACGCCGAATCCATTCTAAAAGCTGTTTGCACACATGTAGACATGTTAGCAAATGACAAAAAAATATGAAAATAACAAGTTAGAAATAAAATAAATAAACATATAAGGGAGCCAGGAGGAGTGACTGAAGTCTCTTGACAGGATAAAAGTAAAAGTAGTTTTCCATTTATTTTAGCTAGTTTCCATTTTGTCTGTAAGACTGTAACCTTTACGCTTTGGCTGGTGTGAGAAAAAGACTAAATAATTATACCAGGATTCAGACAATATGCTAAATCTGGATTTAAAACACCAGATGATGTGTACATAGAAAGTGTTATGTCCAAAACAAATAAATTCCATTAGATAACGCCCTGTTTTATACAATGCACTAATAAGCAAGTTTCTTCAGCATGCTGAACCATAAACCATCCAATCCATTTTACTTAGTCCACTGTGTTGTGTTGACAAAGCTCTTATATACAAACTTCTACAATTTTGTCATGTACTGTTTTTAGGAAGGCCAAAATCTAAAATTAATCCAGAATATGGCAGAAGCAGATACAAGAGATGTAGTCAGGCAAGAATTGCCAACATACATCAGATTTAATTGTGCCTTATTATTGCAAGTAAAAACAAGCATATTTATTTTAATATCCTAAAAAAAGAAACTACAGATATAAATGGAGATTCCTCCCACACTAATTATATTCCAAAAATAAAGCCTCAGCAATAGTTAACAGCTTTATGTAACTTTTCTGTCCTTATAAAATTACACATAAAATGATTTGGTATCAGAAGCAAAACTCAAGAGTTATGATAAGCTTCGCCTACCTCACTTGCTAGCTTTTCATATTCTTCCATCAACTTTTCATTTTCTTGATTCACAGCAAGTACTTTACAAATCCGATTAGCTGCTGTTTCGGCCTGGAAAATCCAGAAAATTAAACAGTGTAGGTATGTTATTAGAGTCACACAGAAACAAAATGTGAATGATGATCCAGTGGCTACTGCAGCATAAAATAATGAGCACAACCAGCCATTGGTTTTTATTAGTTTAGGTACACTATTTTAGTTGTCTGTTCCTTCATGCATGGAATCACAAAATTTTCCAATATCATATAATTTTAAGATTGGGTGAATGACAAAATGAGATATTCCACAGAGACAATATGCATAAACCACATAAATAACAACATAGATAACTGACACGATGCATGTTATTTTTATTATTTCAAGGATCACTTCCTTCTTGCAGTTTCATTTTCTAAAATCAGTGATTGAAGTACACATAAAAGAAAAATTGGGCTGTTTCAGGAATATAAAATAATTCTCATGCGGCCATACTTCAGATTCATTAAGCTGTTTCAGTGGATGACACACACAGGGATTTTCATCACCTACGGATCTAAATAGGTTTGTATTAATATCCCTGCTTAATTGAATCGTGATTAATTTAAAGTTTTACATCACCCTAAAATCCCTTTTTTAAAATACTAAAATTCTACTGAATAATTCATGCAGTAAAGAAAGCTATTTTCTGAATTCCAAGGTGTTTTTTTTAATTCCAAGGCTTTGGATTGGTTCATACAAAGTATTTGTTTCTGTTTTGGGGTTTGTATTTGTGTATGTTTTGCTCACTTGATTATGGATTCATGTGTATGGAGAAACTCTGTTGTGAAAAGGTGTTTATGTAGCACAATGAAGTCATTGCTGTCATAACAGCATAGAGGTTAATGGCAAAATTGGCTATTTGCCTATGTTAATGCCCACGTCATATAGGAAGTTTCTCTGCATGGCTGGGTATATAGGCACGCTACCGCATGTTAAAAAAAGTGAAATCTTTTTCTGAGAACTGGCACTAAAAGACAATTCACTGATGAAAACTTCTTCCATCGACCCTAGAATCAAATATGATCCAAGGAGAAGTAATATAAAAGTCATAATATGGAGTCCACTATGGGAGATAAATGAAAATATGGGGTTTATCAGCTAATGAAGAAAACCTGAGGCCTGAGCATACTATTGAGCTGAACTGTTGAGATGCTTAGACTTCCAAAAATTAATAACCCAACATTGCAGCTTACAAGGCTATGTCCATTCCAAGTGCAACAAATTGTGAAGAGCCAGTGCCCCAAAACAGATCCCACATGAGCCCATGGAGACACCTAACAATGGCGTCTTAGGTATCTGGTGCCTCTTTCTGAAAAACTATTTCTGGAGGGCTGAGAGAAAGTAGTACAGAACTGCAATAATAGGGCTTGAATGCTTCCTGAGTTCTGTCCAAGGTCCTGAAAACCTGCTCAATTCATCATAGCATTCAAGAATCCAGAGGCTGAGAAAACAATTCCCTTTTTGTTCCTTCTTTTTGCTTGGGACTTCCTGTTAGACCTGACTTATGACCTGCCATTTTATTTTATTTATTTGTCAAACATGTACAAGATAGCAGCTATATGCATAAACATAAACATATATAAAGTAAGTATAGATAAATGAGGACAGTAAGACAGGAATGGTAGGCACAACGGTGTGCTTATGCGTGATAGGACAGGACAGAAGTGTTGGAGATTATACTGACAGCAGCACACTTGCTTTAACAAGACACATTTCATTTCTCCAGCAAATATGACCATCACATCTAATACACCAGATTGGCGGGGGGGACATATGATGGATTGTTTGAGACAGAAGATAAGAAAAGTGGAAATTCTGACAATTCTGAATCTTTATTGCACTGCCATTCACTGGGTGAATTCACACAATATACTTAACATAGTAACTGTGTTAACCCATTTTGGGAGTTCACATGATGAATTAACTAAACAGTTTGTATCTGCACCATGTGCTAAGACACATAAAAACCCTACCTAAGGATAATACTAATCACATTTTACATGCTATGCAAATGCATGTTAGGCTACAAAGTGCAGTTGTGCAGCAGTGATTAGAATGCAATATTGCAAGGTAATTCTGCTGACTGCCAGGGATTCGATCCTAATTGGCTCAAGGTTGACTCAGCCTTCCATCCTTCTGAGGTTGGCAAAATGAGGATCCAGATTGTTGGGGGGCAATATGCTGATTCTGTAAATTACTTAGAGAGGGCTGTAAAGCACTGTAAAATAGTATATAAGTCTTAAGTGCTATTATTGCTATTTGTCAACTCTTTGTGGCCTTTCCAAACAATAGCAAGTGGGGCCATCTGGATCATGGGGGGGAAATCTTATTTGAGAGTCCAGGAACTGCTACAGAGAAAGCTCCAGGGTCCTGATAGATGGCCTTGTTTAATCAAAGGACTCTGGGATATGTCAACCCTGCAAGGTTGAATTGGTCATGCACATATTGTAGGAAACAGGCAGTCCTTCAAGTAACCAGGCCTTTCTCCGTTTATAGCTAACAACCAGCACTTTGAATTAAAAATCCCATTGAGTTTACGACACAAATGTAAAAATGAGTATTTCTTCAAATGTAGCACTACTTCTATGCTAAAACCTTTATGTTAAGTAGTCTTATAATATATTGACATTTTTCTTTGAGAAAGATCTTAGATTTTATATATCTAATTATAACTCTGTCATATAATTTCAGTTGATTTTTTAAAATCACTCCTGAGGTAGTAGTTTTTAACTTATGAATCTGATCATGACCCTGACTTAATCTGATTTTAATTGATGAACCTGCTATAAAAATAACATATTTTTATTATCTCCTAATTTCTTTATAAAATACACTAGAAAAGCCATGATCTTAATATATGTATGTAAACATATTTTGATCTGTTTACATTGAAGGAAATTTAATAGAGTCATAGAAGCAAAAATAATATAATCATGAACTAATGTAAAAATAATATTCCCAAAAGTAGTTAGTGACAAATGTTTCAGGATGAATAACTGTTGGAAAAACAACTATCAATTAATTAATTAAGCAATATTAAGAACTTCACATTCTATTACATACACTTTGATTTGCATTTTTTATTGGTTTATTGATGCCCAAATGTACTATTCTAACAAAAAGTCATTTAAGAGAAATAGCAGTATTAATCTGTTATAATAAAATCAGACATATTTCAGTAGCATCTTAAAAGAATAACAGAATTATTGCTGCATTAGCTTCAGTCATGATAAATAAATGAGAACCACACAATTATTTTTTACTCATAGTTTTTTTTAACAAAAAATATTAATATTAGGAGAAACCTGTGGAAATGTTGATTGTATTCTGTAATTCCCAGTTTAATCTTTGATTAATTCCAAAGGTTTTTATTATAGCTAGCTAGTTGGTCTTTCATCTCTACCACTGGTAATGTAAACAACAAATTATCAGTGCACAATCACAAAATACGAGGTTAAGGGAATCTATGCTATTATCTAGGAGGGGAAAGAAAGGACTGAGGGAAGGAGGCAAAAAAGAGGAATGAATTAACTTACCTCTGAATTTTTACCCAGAAAATAATAAAGTGAGGATGATTTCTTCAGTGGCAATAATTTTTAATAAAATCCTGATTTCACTTTACAGCCAAATATTACTCTCCATATAAAATATACCCTGGAATCTCTGCACACAGCAAAAAAAAAAGAAGTGGTATGTCCAGGGGATACCATCTGTCCTCACAGCTAGTTGATTATGCTCCTGCTGGGCCTGAACCTTTTACAAAAAAGTCTAGATTTTCACACATATAGAGATTGCTACAGTATATCCAGTTCACGTAACCAATGGCCACCTTGGCTGAGAAATTCCTGAAGGTCTAATCCCAGTTTGCCTGATGATTATCATCCTGGGGGAAACTGCCACAGGGATACTCTTATGGCAATTCTAGATTTGCAATAGTTTAATAGCAAAGGTAAATGCTTTTTCTAAGAAGATTGTCGGTCCTTGCCGCAGAAAAATCTCAGACTTCACCAGAGTACAGTCTGAAAACTATTAAAATATTTATATTGAATCTGAATAATTCAGACAGTCTAATCATATTAGAGCAGCCAGAGAAATGCTTTCCTTCCATCACTATAAACTGCCTTGACACTGTAAAAAAGATTTTTTCCCCTCCAGTGGGTAGGCTTTGTCTAGAAAACGGTAGTGGCCTTTGCAAAAGTGATAAAAATTATCACAGTAATTATACAGATAGTCCTCGACTTAATAGCCATTCATTCAGCGACCATTTGAACAGTGCTGAACAAAAGGACTTATGACCGTGGTCTGAAGTCCTGACCATTGCAGCACCCACACTCACATGATCAAAATTCAGGTGCAGCTACCTTTATGGCTGTGGAAGCATTGCAACCCCTCCCCTCACTGGGAGGACTGGGAGACCTCAGCTAGCTAGGCCACTGGCATGTAGAAACCTGTCATAGGCCGAAAAGCCTTCGCTAGCTAGGCCCATCAGTCTCAGGGTGCCTCTCTCCATCCCTATCACTCCCAAGAGGCCTATACCTTCTGCCTGCCCCATCATGGCCATTTACCTGTCCTTTTCTCCTGTAGCTGCTGCCAGGTAGGCCCAGCTGTTATGGTGCTAATGAACTAGGCAATCTCTCTGAAGGCTGGTCCAGGATCAGGAACTTTGCGGGCTGACTTCATGTTCCTGCCTCTCTAGCCTTGAGGAAAATTGCCTTCGCTAGTTTTCTAGATTAGTATCAGCTTGATTCACCGCTCAGCAGTTAAGGGAAAGATAAATAGACCCTGGCAATGTGGGGTAGGGAGAAGATCCAGACCTCTTGGGAGTTGGAGGGAAGGCAGGGGGCCCATATGTAGGTGGGCCTAGCTGGCCTATGGCAGGCTTCCTCATGGTGGTTAGCCCCTAGGCCTCCCCCACCCCCTAGGCATGCTTGCACAGTTGCTTTAATGATCGCAATGCAGTGAACTGGGGTTGTGCTCACTGAGTCACATGGGTGTCTTGCTTAATGACCACAACAAATTACAACCAAAATACCAGGGTCAGTTGTGCTGGTAAGTCAAGGACTATCTGTTTTTATTTATTCTGTATGCATCTATATATGCTTGTTTCTGTGTGCCTATTACTGCAGTGTTTCTAATAGCCCCATATACTTTATTTGTCAGTCCTAATTTTAAAAAAACAAAGTGGTTTCAGGGCTAATGGAAACCTGAAACACACAAAGCACACAGCAATCCAAAAAGGTGATGATGAATACCTGCTCAGCTCCAGCAAAAGCATGGTAGAAGCAAGAAACGTAAGTCATGATTGCTCTTTCATCAGGCTTGGGGGTATTCACAATGTCTATCAGAAAAGAGAAAAGAAAGAAAACAAGCACAATATGTAGAAGAACAGTAGCAAGCAAGGGAGATGCAATAAGTGCTCCATTTTGTTCTCTGTATTATTAAAGGTTTCCCTCGCACATATGTGCTAGTCATTCCCGACTCTAGGAGGCAGTGCTCATCTCCGTTTCAAAGCCGAAGAGCAGCGCTGTCCAAAGACATCTCCGTGGTCATGTGTCTGGCATAACTAAACGCCAAAGGTGCACAGAACACTGTTACCTTCCCACCAAAGGTGGTCCCTATTTTTCTACTTGCATTTTTTACATGCTTTCAAACTACTAGGTTGGCAGAAGCTGGGACAAGTACCAGGAACTCACTCCATTATGCAGCACTAGGATTCGAACTGCCAAACTGCTGACCTTTATGATCGACAAGCTCAGCGTCTTAGCCACTGAGCTACTATGTCTCTTGGAATCTCTTTACTCTAACCCAAATAATTAGGACTGGCTCTCACACACTTCTTGTATCATTCTGACTTCCCAGTCCTCCTGCTGGATAAGACTTTGCTTGTATTGTCCATGCTACGATTTCTCTTCACTTTCTTTGCTGTCTGTGAAGATGGTATTCCATTTATGCTCACCCTTGGAAGGTTGGCCTGGTGTAGGTGTCATAACTTGCTGCCTTACACCAATTTTACCCCTGAAGCAGAGGTGGGTTCTGAATCTTCTTACTCCTGGTTCGCTCAGGATCATGCCTCGAGCGCGTGCGCAAAGCGCGCAAGTGAGCGTCCACACATCAGTCAAAATCCAAGATGGCGGCACCCACGGAGCCACTGACAGAACCAGCTCTGTGACATCACTGCGGAGTTACTACCTACTCTATAGAACCGGATAGAACCAGTAAGAACCCACATCTGTCCTGAAGTTTAAATGGATGGGTGCAGAATAGAGCCAATGGGACTTCAATTGTTTTGATTATTACTACTAGGCCTTCTGCATCAATTATGTATTTACTGCCATTCCTAATCAATAGAGGGCAGTAGAACAGAGTTCCTTTGCTGCTTCTGCATTCCAGGCACTAATTAAGTTCATGGGATAAACACCCCATCATATTGCTAAGATTCCCCAAGCACTTAGTGGAAACTGATTATATATACACATAAGGTTACTCCCTTGCTTTTGTGGAGATCAGCAGTGGTGTCAAACCCCAGGTTGACCTAACTGTAATGAAGAACCAACTAGCAACTAAGTTCTCCACCATCAGATCATGCTCCAGCTGGTCTGTGTCCACCTTTATGGTTGGAGCCAATTTCAGTTGGGGCAAATCAACTGTTGTGATGGAGGCCACATATTCACCTAATTCCACATGGCCATGGAAACTGATCTTAATGGATGAAACTTAATGGATGGAAACTGATTAAGGAGAGATTCAACCTAGAAATAAGGAGAAATTTTCTGACAGTGAGAACAATCAACCAATGGAACAGCTTTTGCCTTTGCATGTTGTGCGAGCTTCATCACTGGAGGCTTTCAAGAAAAGATTGGACTGCCATTTGCCAGAAATGGTGTAGGGTCTCCTGCTTGGGGGGGGTTGGACTAGATGACCTACAAGGTACCTTCCAACTCTGTTAATCTGTAATCTGTTAAAGTCGAATTGATGTTCTCCCACCACTGATTATGTTCAGTTAACATGAGTCTCAAAATGAGACCAAGGAGACCTGTTTCCAGGTCAGCTAGGTGAATGGAATAACAGCAGGATTTCTAGGTTGCCCTTGAAACCTATCTTGAGTAAAGATTGAGTAGATATTTTTTTTTGTTTCCAGTTAACTCTAGAGCAGAATACCCAATATGTTCTCATGGAAAATAATTACCATATCACTTCTCTTATCTTGATATTATGGATGTTGAAACACTTGAAAATCTGAAAGATAAATCTTGGAAAATAGGCCTGTATGCAGCTCTTGATGCATTGGTTGCCATTCCTGCTTTAGACTTTGATGTGATATAATCAGTGAAGGAGGCATAACAGTTACAAAGAGACTGATTCAGCACCCAAGTATGTGGGAATGCATAGCAAATTTCATAAGCAAAGTAGGCTAATCCCAACCCCACTTAACCATGTCAGGAAGGTAATTTGGATTCTGAGGAACACATTCCCAAAATATTTCTCTCTTATTGCTGACAGTAAAAATTAGGGATGTGCAAATCACCAAAGAGCTTTGATTAATCAAATCAATTTGAATTCTCATTTTAATGATTTCGTTCAGTTCTTCCACTGGTTTTAATCCATTGATTTGCTTCAGAAAAAAGGCCAGATTGATTTGAGGAACCCAATTTGGTTAGATGTATCAAATTGATCTGCCAATACGATCTGAAGGGGTATTCATTGAAATGGACTCTGAATCAAAACTTTGAACTGAATGTTTGACCAGCCCTCATAAAATAACAAAAACAACTAATTCAAGAACAATTGATTTGCAATACCAGTACTTTTCCTAATGTCACAACAATAGAATCTCAGAAACCTCTCTAGAAGAAATTTGGAAGCAGTCTAAGAATCTGGCTGGAAAAAAGAATAAACGCACCTACTACAGCAAGCAAAAGAAATAAATAACTAAGACTAAGGATAAGTCCCTATACAAAAGTAAAAGCAAACAAAATAATTATGCAGGGAAGAATTACCTGCGATAAAATTAATATAAACAAAGGAATATATGCAGAATTGGATTCAGGTATGTATGATGGCATTACTTTAACTGCTTATACTGGTTTGTGGAGTCCTAAGTTTAGCGGTTGCTTGCAGACATATCTCATTACCTAACTATGTAACATCATCAGTGGAAGTGACTTTGGGGTTTACTCCCCATTTATATACAAAAGCTTGCTCTGCCAACGTAGGTGATGGTGTGGTTTTCTCCATTATTAGGGTATTCCTTAATTAGGATATTATTTTCTGCTTGTTTGTCTGGTCTTCATCCCTGCTTATCTCAGCATGGGCTGCTGAAGAGCGTATGTCCTGGCCTTTTTGTTTCCTTCTTAACCTTTTTATTGTCTCTTGAATGGTTTGTAAATATGATATGATTTCTATGTGTCTATTAATGGCCAATTTGTCTGAACGCATAAGAGATTTCATAATTCTTGTCTGTAAAATAGTTATTATATTAAACGTACAACATTTACTTTCTAAGCATGTTATTAGCAGAAAAGACCCTGGAAATGAAGTGGAAATCACAGTTTGAAATGCAGAATCGGTGTTGCTACTGGTATTAAAAAGTCACAGATAAGTATCCATAATGAAATTACTGATAGTTACAAAAAAATAACTTGATTTCCACCCAGTTCTGATGCATCACTTATTTGAATCACTCTAATAATTATGAATGCTCCAACACTGAAAGTTTTTAAGAAGATGCTGGATAACCATTTGTTTGAAGTGGTGTAGGGTTTCCTGCCTTGGCAGGGGGTTGGACTAGAAGACCTCCAAGGTCCCTTCCAACTCTG